>LGRX02003552.1:0-38478 GCA_001247695.2 Cymbomonas tetramitiformis
GTTCAGTTCATGCTTGAAGCGAAGACGCGTCCTCTCAGAACAGTTCGTTCTTCAAGAACTTGTCTTGCTTCGCTATCGAGATGCCGCACCCGGCCTCTCGATGACAGATGTCACTCATGGTGAGTGGATGACAGACATTGTGACTGTATATGTCATAGTCGACCGTACTGACAATACTCGACGACTGTATGTCATTATAACATACATGACATGACATGACATGACATGACATGACATGACATGACATGACATGACATGACATGACATGACATGACATGACATGACATGGCATGACATGACATGACATGTATGACACATATGTCATCGGTCATATCCCTGACAGATCTCCCCTCTTAGAAGAGTTGTGACCTCACAATATAGGGTGCATACCTTTGTATATGTCTTTGATGTCTTTGTTGTTGAGCTGGTACCAGTCTTCTTACACCGATGAGGCGTCCCTCAAGGTGTTTTAGGATATTGGGGGGAACTGAGTCCACTTTAAACCCTCACCTTAGGCATATAGCCCTACAGTTCTTAGGATGTAGCCCCCCTTGAATTGCGTTTCGTATTTCAGAGTGACGTTTCAGGGTATCTTCCGAGGTTTACGTTACGGATATATATTGCGCTTGCCGATCGAACGAACGATCATACATGTTTCCACGGCTTTTTTGCATCCACCCCTTCCTCCCCTCCGAGAGCTTACTCCCCGGTAGGTTCACAGGCAGAATGGAGGTTTGTTTTAATGCAACGGAGGAGGCCCTGCTTAACCCCTAAACTGGTGTAAATATTTCGGCCCTTTTTGGGTAGTTTCGTGTTTTGTCACTTACAAGTGGCATCGGTTGCATACACGTGCTAGCTAAATCAACCATCCCTTAGGCATCGATTGGCCCAACATTTTGATAGGTTATACGCATATTTTGACGCAATATATCCGCTAATATATCGAAATTGCCGTCATAATTTTGGGGGTTTCCAAACACAAACCTTTACAAAGCCATTGATTAAAAATGGTATGGACAGCCCACAACCCATGGGACACCTTCAGAGCATCGGCTTTGATCATAGCTTCACGTTGATATGCTGCTTGGGGTATGGATACCACGTTTACGTGTCGCTTTATACGCTTATTGTATAAAAAACAAACAAAAAAACAGGAAAAAACACCATATTCTCAATGTTTTTCATACTTAAGCTCAAATTTCACAATTTTGCAGTTTTTTACCACCATAATGGATATATTTGATGCATTTACGATTAATGGTCACTTGGACGATGCCATATTCCATCCGGAATGCATTCGGATCCACGGCAAGCGTCTAAAATGACGAATATCTACATTTCATCTCGATTTTCTGCTTTTCACACAACGCTTTCCACACTTTCGAGGCACTTTTTCATGGATGAGAATGATGCTATGTGAGATATATAACATGCATATATCTAAAAGGCAAGTACTTCACCGTCAAGGATACACATATTTGCAAGGCCTCAAACGGCGCAAGACCAGCTATGGTGATGATCGACGTTGTTGACACAAAAATACAAAAAAACATCGCACGATTTGGGGTCGAAAATGACCCCAACACCAGTTTAGGGGTTAACGAGATATCGGAGGGTCTTTCTATGAGTCCACTTTAAATCCTCACCCGATCTGCCAATCTCCTTTTCGGTCCGGTACGCGCGCACTCCGCACTGACGAACATTTCATAGAGTGGATTCGTCAACGTACTAATGTGAATTCGTTTAGTTATGTATGTCAATCATAACTCAGGATCACAACTCCGTCTACCTCAGTATTCCGGTAGCTGCGGAATCTGGCCATAAAACCCGAATGACAAACCACGGTCTGGCAAAGGCAGCATAGCAGTTTTTATTTATCCACAGATATGGTACCCGCATGTATGCGTATCTGTGCAAGGGTATGATTTGGTACAAGGCTCATTACACCTTAGCAAGGAAGGATCAATTTCCTGCTCCTGTCATATCAATTTGATGCAGGGTAAAAATGTTAGGGATGTAACCCTGCAGTTCTTGGGATGCAGCCCTGCAGTTTTTGGGATGCAGCCCTGCAGTTGTTGGGATGCAACCCTGCAGTTCTTGGGATGCAGCCCTGATTAGTATTCGGTCGGCAATCATTGGCCAAAGTCATCGGCTATCAGCTTTTGACTCAGAAGCCACAATGTTATAGAAGCTGCGACCTATCGTGACCATATGCGGCAGTTATGCCTTCAGCATACGTAGACAATATGATTATGTGGAACTTATAATCCCACTTAAGTTGCATCATGTTAAATTTATCCAGGTGTTATTAACAAGTGTTCAGGATTTGATAAGGGGTTGACGCCCCACAGGCCAAAGGTCATTGTCTCGTAAGGCTCACTTCAAGTGTGCGGCTTTGAGGATCAGCGTCCCGGCGAGGCACAGGCATGATGCTTCCTTGATTACAATGGAGCTGGAAATGAGAATGCTCAAGATATCCGAAGACAGGAAGGCTTTTTGTTGGCCAGAGTTGCTGTCTAGATGCTTAACCTCTATCGGATTGCATTCGGATACAAACTGTGCAACCATACATGTGATTTATGCATTGGTGTATGACTTTGATGAATTGTCTCTTGTCGTGAACCTGGAAGGAATTACGGGCAAATAGCTAGAGCGGCGGATCTCACTCACTCGGCTTTGCCGTTATGGAATTCGATGCCTGAATGGCACAAATGGCAATCCTTGGATCAGATGCTTTCCTTCAGACACTGGCAACAACTTGTGCGCCAGCTTCTCTAGGTTTGGGGGAAAACCATGGATCAACAATTCATCAATCAAAACGCATGTTACCAAGGCTGATTCAACGAATCCTTCAACTCTTGAAATTCAACAATCAGCATCTCAGGCTGTTGACGTCAAAGTAATGGTCGTAAGCTTACAATATAGCTTATTCACATTTTAAAAACCATCGTTCTCCTATGTCAGTGCCCTTCATATAATATGGTAGAGCCGGAGAAATATGTATCTATGATTTCTTCATAATGAACTTCATGTGTCAGTAAGTCAAATAAAGACTTCATTTGATGCTTCAATCGGCATGATGTACCGTGTCATCAAACTTTATGACTGCTATACACAGATGCTGGAACTTTTCCTAAGATTTTCAATCTTCCAAGCAAAATCACAATGATGTAAAATCAAAATGATGTAAATCAATTTGTGGCAGCTGTATGAAGAATGAATGAATCTATACTCCTTCCTCCCCCTTTAAAAAGAGGTGTATCAAACCAATCAGATGGTGATGGAGAATGCCATTCAATTATTATGTTATGTGAAAAATGGTTTGATAGAAAATCAGACTGAGATTACTCATCGAATCAAGTGCTTTCGAGGTAACAATGTCAATATGAACACCGATTCTCTCTACGTCATACCGGCAACATGCCTGACGCTTTTGAATGTGGCGAATGCCAGATGATGTCAAATGCCAATGTCAATTCACTATGATTAAATATGCAGTTTTTGGGTTGCAGCCCACATACATTGTTGGTTAAGGATCACAATAGAGTGCCTAACTTTAGACAATGTTTCTGGATAATGATTGTCATAATGAAAAACGAAACTAGTGATGGTACCGAAGCTCACTTTGGTATGGAAGCTAATAGAGAGTCAGTCAAGAATATGAATATCATTTCTCTACTGTCGTAAAAGGCTCACAGATTTAGTGTCTGTAATGACAACAACTTACTACGAGCTGTATTTCCGTACTTGATGAATGGCTGGTATGTCATTTCATTGTGACTAGAACATGACATCGTGGTGATATGTGTATATATGAATCTTATTCAGTACATGATCACTTATCTCAATGGTGCCCATTTTATTTTTGGGCATACACTATTCAGAATGAACTGTGCTTGGAAACCATCTGTAGATTGCGGGTTCGATTTCCCGCCATGGCTTTTTCCAAGTTTCGTGGCCTAATGGACAAGGCGACAAATTTCTAAACATTCCAGAATGAGCTTTCAAAGAGTTATAATTCCTCAATGAGGCATGTGTGTCTTATGTGCCAAAATGATATGAAACCCCAAGTATGATGTCAATCTATATGTGGATGGTTTATACCATTGTATGCTATTCCACAAATAAGTAGTGATGTCAGAATAAAATTTTGGACAATTGCAACTCAGTACAAACCCGAGTGCATTCAAGTCCACTTGTATGCTCAGAATCTGAATCTAATGTACTTTCTATATGCACAGGATAAAATATATTTTCTATATGATTCTGGATTCAGGAACTAGAGTCAATGAAAAACTCCTTTCCTATTTCAGACGATGAAACCTTTATTCCCTTAGGTGCAATACCTTATCTTAAGGAATAGTCATTTTCAATACAAGTTTCAAATCTGTTTCCTCAAATCTGTCACCTTTATGATGATCAGACTGGTCAATTTTACAGCATAACCCACTTCCCCTTGTTGAAGGAGATGACTCCTGTCATAGGGCGGTATGTTGGCTGTTTTCATATGACACATAGAAAACATGAGTGGCTCGGCAATCTTGGAGAATTTTGGGATAAATATCCTGAATTGGCCGATTATGCCCAAGAATGACCGAAGGTTAGACTTGCCATCTTTAGCCATGCGGCGTAGAGGCTGCTTGCCAACAGTTGGGTTATAGGCTGTATAGCTATGTTAGCTATGTTGGAGGCTGAATAGCCATGACTGCACGGACTCTGTCTTCCATGATGGATAGACCTCTGAGATGTGGTGTCCGATAAATCAATACATCTGACAACAACTCAACCTTAAAAGGTCTGATGAAGAGCTGATGATCTCTGCTGCACTGTATTTTCTTTTATGTGCACTACTGAAATGCCTCGTGATATAATAATCTCACAGAATAGGCATTGTTCAATGGCGGTATGATCAGATGTGTAACGATCAATGAAGACAAGATGACCGGTATGGCTTATTCAGCAGGCATGACTACCTCAAAGAGATGCCAATACACGGATACATTTCAAGACATAAGGGCAATAGACTTATTATGTAGCCTTCAAAGGCAGCTAGCATTATTTTATGCTGCATTGGTCAGCTCGGTGGCCTTGACCTATCTAGGTGTTGTACTCAGGCCGTAACCTGCATATTGCATTGAGTACTCTTGACATCTTTAATGATCCAATCAGATGATATGTATGCAATATCAAGAATGGTTGCCCTTTTTCAGTGATCATCGGTGGCAGAGGAGGCTACTATAGTGCTTGCACCGAATCATTATACAATTCTAGTCTGGATACATGCTAGACCAGATGTATACAAATGTCTAGGTCTTCAAAATCAAGCTCATATGTACGATTGTACGTCATGGCTGATGACCTTAGAAATGTTCGATACATATGTGTGTCAACTTCATGGAGTTCTGCATGGTTTGACTGTATATAGTCATGATTACCAAAACAACAACGATAATGCAACTTATTTGTTTTATCATTTGTCTTTATTATTTATTTGGTTTTTAGTTGTATTTTTTTTAGCTTATCAGCTTCCCTCTTCAAGGAAGTGTAGATTGCTAGGCGGTTGTCAGGCGCCGTTTAAATACAACAGAGGTCCGACCTCATATGTGATGACGTGGTAGCTTACGATGAAGCTGGACAGCAGTTCTCGGGATGAAGCCCATTGCACCGAAGGTGCATCGCAGTTGTTTTTGGATGCAGCCCGAATTCACGTCATCAGCGTGGGTCATATCGTGCCCATGTATGTGCTGTACAAAATACAACACTACCCTCCAGCGGCGAAGTGGTTTGTTATTACCATCATCGTATTGTAACAAACCCCGGCTTTTCATGGGACGGAAGCCGGGTTGTCCAGCTGGTGACACATTGTGACACAGGTGTGACGTACGCATGACAGAGTATCGTATGTGGCACTGGCTTGCTTATGACGTAGTCGCGATGCAGACTGCTGATGACAGTGTATGGCTGGTTTCAGATGTGACACAGAATGCAGAGTACAGCCGATGGTGCATGTGGCATATGTTTGGGAGACGACTGACGACGTGGGCACGATCGTAGGAGGCGGTGAGATAAGGTGACACAGGTGGTGGTCGCGCAGAGGTGAGAGCGCGACGCGCGGACAGGAGACTGGTAGTTTGGAGGTTACGAGACAGATCTGTGGACATGCTATCAGAGAGTCCGAACGGACAGCTTTTCAGTAGCACGTTTCCAATTTAAAATATTGGAGGCAGAATGCCTAACTTTGCGTCAATTAAGAGTGGTTTCTTTTGTATGGCTTGCTTTCTTAATGTGGACTGTGTTGCGGTTGCTTCCGAATGCGCGCGTAGAATACGCACGCGAGCATATTGTGAATATTACAAGTTGTACACACATTCGCGTTCACTCAGTATATAAGTATCTTCGTTTCGGAATTCGTACACATTTTAAATTGGAAAAGCTATTCAGTGCAAGGCAGTTTTTGTCAGGTGCCAAAGAGCTGGGGTGGTGGCTCAATTCCCTAGCCACCTCGAGTGCTCAAAAAGCACTTTTAAGGACTTGCGTCAGCGAATTAACGAGAGAGCACTTATTCTTAATGAGGGTACCCTACTTCTTTTGGCAGCCTGACTTGGTGTGAATTCACGAGAAGTGTGGCGACAACACTATCTCTTTTCCAGCATCAACTGGGAATTAGCTGTGTCTTGAGTTATGGTGACCCCAGGCAGGGGCACCCAGGTGCACTGGTGGATCCAGGCTCTTGAGCAGTTTTGGAAGTTGTGTTTCCTTGAGTGCAAAATTCACGGCAAACAACTATCTATTTTATCGACTGGGAGTGGCGTGTCTTGAGTTATGGTGACCCCAGGGGCACCCAGGTGCACTGGTGGATCCAGGCTCTTGAGCAGTTTTGGAAGTTGGCAGCCTGGCTTGGTGTGAATTCACGAAAAATGTGGCGACAATATTACTTCTTTTCCAGCATCAACTGGGAATTAGCTGTGTCTTGAGTTATGGTGACCCCAGGGGCACCCAGGTGCACTGGTGGATCCAAGTTCTTGAGTAGTCTTGGAAATTGGCAGCGTACTTCGAGCGAATGAACGAGAAGTAGGGCGACAGTAGTATGCTTTTCGAATCAACTTGGTGATCAACTGAACCTTGAGTTATGGTGAGCCCAGGGGTACACTTTGTGCACTGGTGGATCCAGGCTCTTGATAGTAGTATCATTATATTTGTATCGCGACAACGACGTGTAATGGTTCTTGGGCATCCTTATGAGTCCTGGTGAGCCCAGGGGCACAATGTGCACTGGTGGAACCAGGCTGTTCTCATCGACCCCGTGGTGTTTCTGTGAATCCATACTCCAAGTGAAGCCAGGGGCAGGCATCCTGCACTGGTGGATCAAGGTGGCTGTACGTGCACGAGAACGTTGCTTTGTGCTGCATCACCAGGCTTTGGTGTGGCGAACTGGCTTCTGGCACACTAGGCTTAGGTCATCCTCACGCAGGATGAGCTTCGGTTATTTTGGCTTCTGGCACACCAGGCTTTTGGCTTTTACGTGACAGACTGGCTTTGGTTATTTTGGCTCTTATACAACAGATGGGCTTCGGTTATTCTGGCTTTTACGCGGCAGACTGGCTTCGGTTATTTTGGCTCTTATACGACAGACTGGTTTCGGTTATTCCGGCTTTTACATAATAGTTTGGCTTACGTTATTTGGCCTTTGCACGACAGACGGGTTTCGGTTATTTTGGCTTTTACACGACAGACTGACTTCGGTTATTTTGGCTCTCGGGAAATAAAGCTTATCTATATTTCTCGTGCAGGTCCGGCTGTGTTTACTTTGGTTTTATTGTGAAAGGATGGTGGCTGTTTTATATTAGGATGGCTTCGGTTGTTTTGGCTCGGTGGTCTGCAAGGCGCATGGCTTTTACACAACAGTTTGGCTTCGGTTATTCTTTTAGTTAAAACGCACAAGGCTTCTGGTTGGCGCAAGATATTGGCTCCGGGCATTTTTGATTTTGTTGGGCTTAATGGCTTGCAAAGGTATTATATGCAGCAAGGTGGCTTTGGCTTCGGACACTCTTGGCTCAGGAGCGCGGCGAAGGTGGTTTCGGTCATCATAGACACTCTCGGTGTGGGAGTGCTCAGACATTGTCGGGTGTGGAGTTCAGAGATTTCCGCCAGGGGCACAGTCTCCGCCTACACTTGACATAGCAGCAGAGTACTTGCGTGCTCAAGGTGTTGGACATATACGCGTCATCGTGGACAAGTTCCTGTTCTTCCAGCGAGGCGGCCACTGAGGCAGCCGACGTTGACCACCGTGCACTGCAGCGAGGCGGCCACTGAGGCAGCCGACGCTTATCACCACGGACTTCCAGGTGTTGGACAGACACGCATCATCGTGGACACGTTCATGTTCTTCCAGCGAGGCGGCCACTGAGGCAGCCGACGTTGACCACCGTGCACTGCAGCGAGGCGGCCACTGAGGCAGCCGACGCTTATCACCACGGACTTCAGGGTGTTGGACATACGCGCATCATCGTGGACAAGTTCCTTTTCTTCCAGCGAGGCGGCCACTGAGGCAGCCGACGTTGACCACCGTGCACCGGCAGATAGGCGCACACATAGTTCGTGGAGCGTAGTGACCGTGAGGCAGGCGCATACACACACAGGCTGGAGTTGGACTGTGAGCCCTGGACTTTGGTTTGAGAGGATTTTGGCGGACACACGGAGTGCAGTGGCCACGAGCACTCGCACACAGAGGTTGGGCCGATAAGCCCAGGATCGCATCGTATCACGCATGGGGAGGCGGCACGGCACACTGTTGGCGCGCACCTTGGAGGTAGCACAGCGCATGGCTGGCGCACACTTGGGGATGAGTACACACCACTGGTGGGCACGCACAGTGCGAGAAGCACTAGCTCACGCAGGCGCACGCGTAGAGCACCATGGTTCAGACGCAGTGTTTCGTATTTGCACCAGAGCTGGAGTGGCAGTGCGTTGCCGTCATCACTGTTGACTTGGAGGCCATTGTCGCAGAGCTGGAGGGACTCTCGTTTTCATCATTATCACGGAGATCTCAGGCACGACGCCTCCACCACGGAGTTGGGAGCAGCTCACCTTCATCATTGACACAGAGGCACGACGCCTCCACCACAGAGCTGGAGGGACTCTCGTTTTCATCATTATCACGGAGAGCTCAGGCACGACGCCTCCACCATAAAGCTGGGACAGCTCATCTTCATCATTGACTCAGAGGCACTACGCCTCCATCGCAGAGCTGGGAGCGGCTCACCTTCATCACGACGTTCATCGAGGAGGACTTGGAGGTGGGGTACGCCATCACCATACACTGGGAGGCGACACAGCGTTGCTGGCGCACACTTGAGAGCGGCATAGCCCACAACCACATTGACATGGAGAGGCCACACAGCACACTGTTGGCGCACACCTTGGAGGTGGCGCAACGCATTGGTGGCACACACAGCTACAGCACACCTCGGTCAGTGTAGAGCTGGAGGGACGACACGCCGTTGATGAGGCACTGGGGGTGGTGGATACACAGAGTAGGGGACTTTTACAACACGCTTGCACACAGTGAGTTGTTGGCAGGCGCACACTATGTACAGTAATCACTCGCCTTTAAGAAAACCCGCCGATAAAAAACCAGCCAGCTTTTCAGGGGGGGACGCAACAAGTTGGTGAGAATCGCTGACTGGTTTTTTTGAGCTATGCAATAGTCGAAAATAAGTAATATGGGTGCTGGCGCCGCAGGCGGAAAATTTTGAAAATGTCGCCTTTTAACCCCTTAGTTGCCGGAGGAATTTCGGGGTTTTGAAAATTTTGGTTTATTTGCAATAACTTTGGCATAAGGGTCCTACCTCAACTTTTGAAAATAGTGTCGGAAAGGTCTTCTCAAGGCGAATCACATGCAAACGTTAGAAATACATGACACTTGATACCGATGACGTGATTGTCAACTGAAAATGTTGATGGATGTGCACATCGTTAACAATGTAAGCCCTAATATTGACCCTATACCTCCAGGTATAATCTTACCAAGTGCTCAACATGCGGTTAGGGCTACTTATATTATTAGGGGCTTGTAACACTATGACACATGTGCCCTAAATGTGACTCATTATGGTCAAGCTAAAATAGAGTGCGTCTGGGGAAATATTTAGAGCATCGTCGCACCATGGTTGCTCCCAAGTGCATGGCTGCACGCGGCTCGATAAGAGCTTTTCAAAACTGTCTTCAAAAGTGAATTTGAGTTATTTGTCGCCGAGAAAATCGGTTTTGAGTGTTTGATGGACATGTCCATCAGCTGGCAGCTAAGGGGTTAAGGGTTTATCATTGGATTTTTAAGAAAATTGCTGGCTGATTGAAAGAAAATACTTGCTAATTCTTACCGATTCCATAGGACGTTGGCGCTGGCGGGGGGGGGTGCGCAAGTTGGTGAAATTAGCTGGCTGACCCCAAATCTCCGGTTTTCTTAAAGGTGAGTGATTACTGTATTGGTGAGCCGGTCGCATCAGACACCCACACGCTTGACGCGGATGCGTCATACAGGTCTGGTGGACATATTGACATGGAGTGTACAGCGTCACACCACACTCAGAGGAGGAGCGGTCGCAGCAGGGCTGATGGACACGCTTGACAGAGGGTGCACTCGGTGAGACGCCGGAGCACACACATATTGGAGGCGCAGAGCATGAAGAGCGCGATACATCACCACAAACTTGGAGCTGCAGCAGGCTGCCACCACATTGGCGAACACACGACGGTTGGCGGGTTGAGCTGCAGTACACAGCTACCGGGGGACACGCGGGCATTGGAGCAGACACTTGGAGATGTGCCTGCACGCACTTGGCGGCTGGCGAGTCGAGACACGCGCAACACTGGGTGACACACAGTTGACACCACTGGTGCACACTGTGACGGTGAGCGCACGACGCAGACAGTTGGCGCACACACCAGGGTGGTGGGCGTAAGTCATACATGACACACCACACCTACAGGAGCATGACACATCACGCCCAGAGGCACATCTAGTGCACAAACACAACAGATGGGTGGGATCATTCGGTGGGCCAGCTCAGTTACGCACACGGCAGAGGAGTCACGGGTGGTAGAGCGTTTTGTGGCTCAGACAGCATACACCGTGTAGAGGAGGAGCCGCTGGCTTATCAGACCACCTGGCAGAGCGAGCATCGCGCACGGACACGCGCTTGGAGAGGGGAGCAGTTGAGACACGCTATGGCCGCACATCTTTCCCGCTTCGCGGCGGGGGCGGACGCCTATTATTGGGCAGCAGCATGCCACCATCACGTGCAGAGCTGAGGTGGACCCTTGGAGTGGAGGGGCAGTGGATGCTACCTTCGCACGGCGAGAGGCCCAGTCGGGTTGCAGTAGTGGCAGTCATGGGGCTTGGGACTTGTTGAGTTGGAGAGTGGCAGAGGCGAGTTCCGGTTAGCACGGTCACGTTCAGTATGGGAGTGCTTGAGGCGCTGTTAGGTGTAGAGTTCAGAGATCCCCGCTCGGGGCACAGTCTCCGCCTATGTTTGACAGAGTTCGACAGCAGTCGCACACTTGGAGTGCAATTAGGAGGAGCATCTGCAGCAGTGTGACGTCTGGCATCACCGACGAGCACTTTGAGAGGAGCACCCGTGGCTGTGTGACGTCTGGCATCACCGACGAGCACTTTGATTGAGAGGAGCACCCGTAGCGGTGTGACGTCTGGACATCACCGACGAGCACTTGCATCAGTGTGTGTACGTCGGACATCATTGACGAGCACTTGAGGGGGCAGCAGCTGCACATCACCTTCGCAGACTTAGTAGGGTTGGAGGGATGTCACGCCCTCATCGCGGGCTCGGAGGTAGCTCGCCGCCGTCGCACACCTGAGATTGGGGACGCACTCGCCATTATGGCAGGCCTAGAGGCCACACACTATCATTGCAGCCGTGGGAGAGAGGCGGAGCACTCTTGGGTTGTTGCGTCGTCATCATGGACTTGGAGCAGCACGCTACCGTCGAGAGCTTGGAGGTTGCACATCTGCGTTATCATCATCGCAGGCTTGGAGCTTGCACACCACTATCGCAGAGCTGGAGGACAGCTCATCTCATGTGCTTGGAGGACACCTCATCTTCATCTTGGAGCTGGAGGGGCAGTACTCGGCCATCGTTACCACTGAGCTGGAGGACAGCTCATCATTATCATCAACATGTACGGGATGGTGGCTTACTGCCCACGCCATCGAGGAGGAGTAGTAGGGCACCACCACCACAGTCGTTTGGGGTCGCGCGCCATTATCGTGGCTCTAGTGAGGGGCGGAGTACCATCGTCAAGAGACATCATTGGCAGCTTATGGTTGGCGAGCCTTGAGAACACGCACTTGCGCCGCCGTTGTACAGATGTACGTATTGGTGGTTGCACGGACTGGTGGCATCACGATGCCCATCATGTCAGTGAGCGCACTGCACAGATAGCGGGCGCACACATGTGAGGTCTGGTGTGTTGAGCTACAGTACGCAGGATGCATATACTGGGGGACACATCAGCAGAAGATGGTTAGCGAGCCTTGAGAACACGCACTTGCGCCGCCGTTGTACAGATGTACGTATCGGTGGTTGCACGGACTGGTGGCATCACGATGCCCATCATGTCAGTGAGCGCACTGCACAGATAGCGGGCGCACACATGTGAGGTCTGGTGTGCTGAGCTACAGTACGCAGGATGCATATACTGGGGGACACATCAGCAGAAGATGGTTGGCGAGCCTTGAGAACCCGCACTTGCGCCGCCGTTGTACAGATGTACGTATCGGTGGTTGTACGGACTGGTGGCATCACGATGCCCATCATGTCAGTGAGTGCACTGCACAGATAGCGGGCGCACACATGTGAGGTCTGGCGTGCTGAGCTACAGTACGTAGGATGCATATACTGGGGGACACGTCAGCAGAAGGTGGTTGGCGAGCCTTGAGAACACGCACTTATGATGGCTACGCTGGGATCCAGGGCGTTTGATTCATGCTTTGAGCGCAGATACTGGGTACAGTCGTTCGTAGTGCTGGGACTATCTCAGATGAGAAGTCACAGGCCATGGGCTGCAGCGCAGGCGAGTCGCACAAGTCACACAAGTGGCGACAACACTATCTCTTTTCCAGCATCAACTGGGAATTAGCTGTGTCTTGAGTTATGGTGACCCCAGGCAGGGGCACCCAGGTGCACTGGCGGATCCAGGCTCTTGAGCAGTTTTGGAAGTTGGCAGCCTGACTTGGTGCGAATTCACGAGAAGTGTGGCGACAACACTATCTATTTTCCAGCATCGACTGGGAATTAGCTGTGTCTTGAGTTATGGTGACCCCAGGGGCACCCAGGTGCACTGGTGGATCCAGGCTCTTGAGCAGTTTTGGAAGTTGGCAGCCTGGCTTGGTGTGAATTCACGAAAAATGTGGCGACAATATTACTTCTTTTCCAGCATCAACTGGGAATTAGCTGTGTCTTGAGTTATGGTGACCCCAGGGGCACCCAGGTGCACTGGTGGATCCAAGTTCTTGAGTAGTCTTGGAAATTGGCAGCGTACTTCGAGCGAATGAACGAGAAGTAGGGCGACAGTAGTATGCTTTTCGAATCAACTTGGTGATCAACTGAACCTTGAGTTATGGTGAGCCCAGGGGTACACTTTGTGCACTGGTGGATCCAGGCTCTTGATAGTAGTATCATTATATTTGTATCGCGACAACGACGTGTAATGGTTCTTGGGCATCCTTATGAGTCCTGGTGAGCCCAGGGGCACAATGTGCACTGGTGGAACCAGGCTGTTCTCATCGACCCCGTGGTGTTTCTGTGAATCCATACTCCAAGTGAAGCCAGGGGCAGGCATCCTGCACTGGTGGATCAAGGTGGCTGTACGTGCACGAGAACGTTGCTTTGTGCTGCATCACCAGGCTTTGGTGTGGCGAACTGGCTTCTGGCACACTAGGCTTAGGTCATCCTCACGCAGGATGAGCTTCGGTTATTTTGGCTTCTGGCACACCAGGCTTTTGGCTTTTACGTGACAGACTGGCTTTGGTTATTTTGGCTCTTATACAACAGATGGGCTTCGGTTATTCTGGCTTTTACGCGGCAGACTGGCTTCGGTTATTTTGGCTCTTATACGACAGACTGGTTTCGGTTATTCCGGCTTTTACATAATAGTTTGGCTTACGTTATTTGGCCTTTGCACGACAGACGGGTTTCGGTTATTTTGGCTTTTACACGACAGACTGACTTCGGTTATTTTGGCTCTCGGGAAATAAAGCTTATCTATATTTCTCGTGCAGGTCCGGCTGTGTTTACTTTGGTTTTATTGTGAAAGGATGGTGGCTGTTTTATATTAGAATGGCTTCGGTTGTTTTGGCTCGGTGGTCTGCAAGGCGCATGGCTTTTACACAACAGTTTGGCTTCGGTTATTCTTTTAGTTAAAACGCACAAGGCTTCTGGTTGGCGCAAGATATTGGCTCCGGGCATTTTTGATTTTGTTGGGCTTAATGGCTTGCAAAGGTATTATATGCAGCAAGGTGGCTTTGGCTTCGGACACTCTTGGCTCAGGAGCGCGGCGAAGGTGGTTTCGGTCATCATAGACACTCTCGGTGTGGGAGTGCTCAGACATTGTCGGGTGTGGAGTTCAGAGATCCCCGCCAGGGGCACAGTCTCCGCCTACACTTGACATAGCAGCAGAGTACTTGCGCGCTCGGGGCGCAGTTGGAGATAGCGTGGACCAGTTCCTTTCTTCCAGCGAGGCGGCCACTGAGGCAGCCGACGTTGACCACCGTGCACTGCAGCGAGGCGGCCACTGAGGCAGCCGACGCTTATCACCACGGACTTCCAGGTGTTGGACAGACACGCATCATCGTGGACAGTTCCTGTTCTTCCAGCGAGGCGGCCACTGAGGCAGCCGACGTTGACCACCGTGCACTGCAGCGAGGCGGCCACTGAGGCAGCCGACGCTTATCACCACGGACTTCAGGGTGTTGGACATACGCGCATCATCGTGGACAAGTTCCTTTTCTTCCAGCGAGGCGGCCACTGAGGCAGCCGACGTTGACCACCGTGCACCGGCAGATAGGCGCACACATAGTTCGTGGAGCGTAGTGACCGTGAGGCAGGCGCATACACACACAGGCTGGAGTTGGACTGTGAGCCCTGGACTTTGGTTTGAGAGGATTTTGGCGGACACACGGAGTGCAGTGGCCACGAGCACTCGCACACAGAGGTTGGGCCGATAAGCCCAGGATCGCATCGTATCACGCATGGGGAGGCGGCACGGCACACTGTTGGCGCGCACCTTGGAGGTAGCACAGCGCATGGCTGGCGCACACTTGGGGATGAGTACACACCACTGGTGGGCACGCACAGTGCGAGAAGCACTAGCTCACGCAGGCGCACGCGTAGAGCACCATGGTTCAGACGCAGTGTTTCGTATTTGCACCAGAGCTGGAGTGGCAGTGCGTTGCCGTCATCACTGTTGACTTGGAGGCCATTGTCGCAGAGCTGGAGGGACTCTCGTTTTCATCATTATCACGGAGATCTCAGGCACGACGCCTCCACCACGGAGTTGGGAGCAGCTCACCTTCATCATTGACACAGAGGCACGACGCCTCCACCACAGAGCTGGAGGGACTCTCGTTTTCATCATTATCACGGAGAGCTCAGGCACGACGCCTCCACCATAAAGCTGGGACAGCTCATCTTCATCATTGACTCAGAGGCACTACGCCTCCATCGCAGAGCTGGGAGCGGCTCACCTTCATCACGACGTTCATCGAGGAGGACTTGGAGGTGGGGTACGCCATCACCATACACTGGGAGGCGACACAGCGTTGCTGGCGCACACTTGAGAGCGGCATAGCCCACAACCACATTGACATGGAGAGGCCACACAGCACACTGTTGGCGCACACCTTGGAGGTGGCGCAACGCATTGGTGGCACACACAGCTACAGCACACCTCGGTCAGTGTAGAGCTGGAGGGACGACACGCCGTTGATGAGGCACTGGGGGTGGTGGATACACAGAGTAGGGGACTTTTACAACACGCTTGCACACAGTGAGTTGTTGGCAGGCGCACACTATGTACAGTAATCACTCGCCTTTAAGAAAACCCGCCGATAAAAAACCAGCCAGCTTTTCAGGGGGACGCAAGTTGGTGAGAATCGCTGACTGGTTTTTTTGAGCTATGCAATAGTCGAAAATAAGTAATATGGGTGCTTGGCGCCAGGCGGAAAATTTTGAAAATGTCGCCTTTAAGGGTTTATCATTGGATTTTTAAGAAAATTGCTGGCTGATTGAAAGAAAATACTTGCTAATTCTTACCGATTCCATAGGACGTTGGCGCTGGCGGGGGGGGGTGCGCAAGTTGGTGAAATTAGCTGGCTGACCCCAAATCTCCGGTTTTCTTAAAGGTGAGTGATTACTGTATTGGTGAGCCGGTCGCATCAGACACCCACACGCTTGACGCGGATGCGTCATACAGGTCTGGTGGACATATTGACATGGAGTGTACAGCGTCACACCACACTCAGAGGAGGAGCGGTCGCAGCAGGGCTGATGGACACGCTTGACAGAGGGTGCGCTCGGTGAGACGCCGGAGCACACACATATTGGAGGCGCAGAGCATGAAGAGCGCGATACATCACCACAAACTTGGAGCTGCAGCAGGCTGCCACCACATTGGCGAACACACGACGGTTGGCGGGTTGAGCTGCAGTACACAGCTACCGGGGGACACGCGGGCATTGGAGCAGACACTTGGAGATGTGCCTGCACGCACTTGGCGGCTGGCGAGTCGAGACACGCGCAACACTGGGTGACACACAGTTGACACCACTGGTGCACACTGTGACGGTGAGCGCACGACGCAGACAGTTGGCGCACACACCAGGGTGGTGGGCGTAAGTCATACATGACACACCACACCTACAGGAGCATGACACATCACGCCCAGAGGCACATCTAGTGCACAAACACAACAGATGGGTGGGATCATTCGGTGGGCCAGCTCAGTTACGCACACGGCAGAGGAGTCACGGGTGGTAGAGCGTTTTGTGGCTCAGACAGCATACACCGTGTAGAGGAGGAGCCGCTGGCTTATCAGACCACCTGGCAGAGCGAGCATCGCGCACGGACACGCGCTTGGAGAGGGGAGCAGTTGAGACACGCTATGGCCGCACATCTTTCCCGCTTCGCGGCGGGGGCGGACGCCTATTATTGGGCAGCAGCATGCCACCATCACGTGCAGAGCTGAGGTGGACCCTTGGAGTGGAGGGGCAGTGGATGCTACCTTCGCACGGCGAGAGGCCCAGTCGGGTTGCAGTAGTGGCAGTCATGGGGCTTGGGACTTGTTGAGTTGGAGAGTGGCAGAGGCGAGTTCCGGTTAGCACGGTCACGTTCAGTATGGGAGTGCTTGAGGCGCTGTTAGGTGTAGAGTTCAGAGATCCCCGCTCGGGGCACAGTCTCCGCCTATGTTTGACAGAGTTCGACAGCAGTCGCACACTTGGAGTGCAATTAGGAGGAGCATCTGCAGCAGTGTGACGTCTGGCATCACCGACGAGCACTTTGAGAGGAGCACCCGTGGCTGTGTGACGTCTGGCATCACCGACGAGCACTTTGATTGAGAGGAGCACCCGTAGCGGTGTGACGTCTGGACATCACCGACGAGCACTTGCATCAGTGTGTGTACGTCGGACATCATTGACGAGCACTTGAGGGGGCAGCAGCTGCACATCACCTTCGCAGACTTAGTAGGGTTGGAGGGATGTCACGCCCTCATCGCGGGCTCGGAGGTAGCTCGCCGCCGTCGCACACCTGAGATTGGGGACGCGCTCGCCATTATGGCAGGCCTAGAGGCCACACACTATCATTGCAGCCGTGGGAGAGAGGCGGAGCACTCTTGGGTTGTTGCGTCGTCATCATGGACTTGGAGCAGCACGCTACCGTCGAGAGCTTGGAGGTTGCACATCTGCGTTATCATCATCGCAGCAATCCTGTTCATGATTCCAAACCCATATCATATGACCACCATGTAACTTTAAGAGCGCCATAACATGCATCCGTGCACCATATATATTCAGATTTTCGGCATATCCAACCCAGTTTTCATGATTTTGGGACATGTAAAATTTCTCCAATCTCCTATTACAACTTACATTTCGACTTCGTTGAGTGACTATCGTCATGAAAACTTGGGGATTGGTTACATGAACATATTCCCACCCGGTAGCGCACCTGTATACCGGCAAATATACCGACTATGAGCAAAAACGCCCCCCAAAACACCAAAAAAACACCCAAAAAACACTTAATTGTAAATGTTTTCCATACTTAAGGAATGCTTTCCCATACTTAAGCGCAATTGAAGGCGATTGCTTCCTATTTGTGGGGATATATAGCATGTGCCATGCAAACAACCATGCAGGGGACGCTAGTGGACATTGGGCACGCGACATGCCTTCACAACTCCACCCAATTGGGCGGGATCGTCGGGTGTAAGCCTTGATTTCGTATATTTTAAGACAAAATTCAAGCTCTAAAAGGCAAGTTTTCAAGAATTGTCGTAATTGAAAATGTTGCTATGTGAGATATATGTCCTATATGGACTACCCATCCTAGTGATTAGTCATTTGCGACATACACACAGGTAGGTGCACGCGCCTTGGAATGCATATTTCGGCAAGCCAAGGGCATGTAGAACCACTTGGATGCACATTCCCACAATCGAATCCGTCCGTATACGGTACAAACCGCCCCTTAGGGGTTAACCGAAATGAGAACCCATGATATGGGTTATTAAAATTTTCGGAACCCATGATATGGGTTCTAAAAATCTCTAAAACCCATGGATAACCCATAACCCATGGGCTCTTGCTAGAATTTCAATGATATCAATAAATGTGTTAAACAACTCGGATCGGATGGGTAATATTAGCTTATTCGTAGGTTAATTTTCAGCTTATGCATAAGCTGATTTCCAGCTTATTCGTAGGTTAATTTTCAGCTTATGCATAAGCCGATTTTCAGCTTATTCGTAGGTTAATTTTCAGCCTATGCATAAGCCGATTTTCAACTTATTCGTAGGTTAATTTTCAGCTTATGCATAAGCTGATTTTCAGCTTATTCGTAGGTTAATTTTCAGCTTATTATGCATAAGCTGATTTTCAGCTTATTATGCATAAGCTGATTTTCAGCTTATTCGTAGGTTAATTTTCAGCTTATGCATAAGCCGATTTTCAGCTTATTCGTAGGTTAATTTTCAGCCTATGCATAAGCTGATTTTCGGTATATTCGTAGGTTAATTTTCAGCTTATGCATAAGCTGATTTTCAGCTTATTCGTAGGTTAATTTTCAGCTTATGCATAAGCTGATTTTCAGCTTATTCGTAGGTTAATTTTCAGCTTATTATGCATAAGCTGATTTTCAGCTTATTCGTAGGTTAATTTTCAGCTTATGCATAAGCCGATTTTCAGCTTATTCGTAGGTTAATTTTCAGCTTATGCAACCTAATGTGTTAGTAATTTCAGAGCTGTAAAACCTATACGATAACAGGTTTCAAGACAATTAAACCGGTTTTGAGACTACAATAACAGATTTTGCTTAGGCATCACAATTGAGGTTTGGTTTACCTTGCCATTATCAGCGGCTATAGGTTCAGCCGCAATTGCACTTTCAGTTACAGTTTGCGGGCCTTCGCCAGATAATACAGCTGGAAATGTCTCGTAGTAATATTTCAAGAAAGGAGCGGGATATCTCATCCAAAACAACTCCCCAGAAGCTACGACTGTCTCGAGACTGCCGCTACCAGTCGGGCCCATTTCTTGTAGTTTAAATGCTGCGCATTTTGTGCCACCTGCATGCGTCAGTTGTGTAGAACGAAAGTGAGAACAATCGACGCTAATGCAATCAACGAAGTAAAATGTTGAAAATACATCGGGCGTTTGTGTGAGAGAATATCAAATGGCGCCACATCACGCACCTGGAAACGTGTGTAAAGCGTCGAACTCGACAGCAGTGCACATATACTCGAGGGTCCTCTCTTCTGTCAACGGAGCTCCGCTTGGACTCTCCCAGTAGTCGCCAGGCACTTTGATATGTTTTCCTATCACTTCAAGAGGTTTGCTCAGACACGGGTATTTTGTGAAGGCATGGTCTGTGAGCTGGGTAGCAGTAGGTTTCTTCTTTCTGCCCATGATTTAGGTGGTGGTGCGTCCGACGTCTCCGTATTTGTAGCCTCCAACACCTTGACCTAGGAACGAACGACTTAGAAAGTGTGGACTGTGACTCGTCTTTCGCACATGACTGTCAGCGTATCGATGACATATGATTGGCTCCAACGTCCAATACCCACGTGGGTTCGTGGGTTTCGTGGGTTTTTTTGAAAATCAGAACCCATGATATGGGTTTTTTAAAAAATCGGAACCCATGATATGAGTTTTAAAAAAATCGCCGACCCAACCCATAACCCATGGGTTTTGCCGGAATCATGAACAGGATTGCATCGCAGGCTTGGAGCTTGCACACCACTATCGCAGAGCTGGAGGACAGCTCATCTCATGTGCTTGGAGGACACCTCATCTTCATCTTGGAGCTGGAGGGGCAGTACTCGGCCATCGTTACCACTGAGCTGGAGGACAGCTCATCATTATCATCAACATGTACGGGATGGTGGCTTACTGCCCACGCCATCGAGGAGGAGTAGTAGGGCACCACCACCACAGTCGTTTGGGGTCGCGCGCCATTATCGTGGCTCTAGTGAGGGGCGGAGTACCATCGTCAAGAGACATCATTGGCAGCTTATGGTTGGCGAGCCTTGAGAACACGCACTTGCGCCGCCGTTGTACAGATGTACGTATTGGTGGTTGCACGGACTGGTGGCATCACGATGCCCATCATGTCAGTGAGCGCACTGCACAGATAGCGGGCGCACACATGTGAGGTCTGGTGTGTTGAGCTACAGTACGCAGGATGCATATACTGGGGGACACATCAGCAGAAGATGGTTAGCGAGCCTTGAGAACACGCACTTGCGCCGCCGTTGTACAGATGTACGTATCGGTGGTTGCACGGACTGGTGGCATCACGATGCCCATCATGTCAGTGAGCGCACTGCACAGATAGCGGGCGCACACATGTGAGGTCTGGTGTGCTGAGCTACAGTACGCAGGATGCATATACTGGGGGACACATCAGCAGAAGATGGTTGGCGAGCCTTGAGAACCCGCACTTGCGCCGCCGTTGTACAGATGTACGTATCGGTGGTTGTACGGACTGGTGGCATCACGATGCCCATCATGTCAGTGAGTGCACTGCACAGATAGCGGGCGCACACATGTGAGGTCTGGCGTGCTGAGCTACAGTACGTAGGATGCATATACTGGGGGACACGTCAGCAGAAGGTGGTTGGCGAGCCTTGAGAACACGCACTTATGATGGCTACGCTGGGATCCAGGGCGTTTGATTCATGCTTTGAGCGCAGATACTGGGTACAGTCGTTCGTAGTGCTGGGACTATCTCAGATGAGAAGTCACAGGCCATGGGCTGCAGCGCAGGCGAGTCGCACAAGTCACACAAGTGGCGACAACACTATCTCTTTTCCAGCATCAACTGGGAATTAGCTGTGTCTTGAGTTATGGTGACCCCAGGCAGGGGCACCCAGGTGCACTGGCGGATCCAGGCTCTTGAGCAGTTTTGGAAGTTGGCAGCCTGACTTGGTGCGAATTCACGAGAAGTGTGGCGACAACACTATCTATTTTCCAGCATCGACTGGGAATTAGCTGTGTCTTGAGTTATGGTGACCCCAGGGGCACCCAGGTGCACTGGTGGATCCAGGCTCTTGAGCAGTTTTGGAAGTTGGCAGCCTGGCTTGGTGTGAATTCACGAAAAATGTGGCGACAATATTACTTCTTTTCCAGCATCAACTGGGAATTAGCTGTGTCTTGAGTTATGGTGACCCCAGGGGCACCCAGGTGCACTGGTGGATCCAAGTTCTTGAGTAGTCTTGGAAATTGGCAGCGTACTTCGAGCGAATGAACGAGAAGTAGGGCGACAGTAGTATGCTTTTCGAATCAACTTGGTGATCAACTGAACCTTGAGTTATGGTGAGCCCAGGGGTACACTTTGTGCACTGGTGGATCCAGGCTCTTGATAGTAGTATCATTATATTTGTATCGCGACAACGACGTGTAATGGTTCTTGGGCATCCTTATGAGTCCTGGTGAGCCCAGGGGCACAATGTGCACTGGTGGAACCAGGCTGTTCTCATCGACCCCGTGGTGTTTCTGTGAATCCATACTCCAAGTGAAGCCAGGGGCAGGCATCCTGCACTGGTGGATCAAGGTGGCTGTACGTGCACGAGAACGTTGCTTTGTGCTGCATCACCAGGCTTTGGTGTGGCGAACTGGCTTCTGGCACACTAGGCTTAGGTCATCCTCACGCAGGATGAGCTTCGGTTATTTTGGCTTCTGGCACACCAGGCTTTTGGCTTTTACGTGACAGACTGGCTTTGGTTATTTTGGCTCTTATACAACAGATGGGCTTCGGTTATTCTGGCTTTTACGCGGCAGACTGGCTTCGGTTATTTTGGCTCTTATACGACAGACTGGTTTCGGTTATTCCGGCTTTTACATAATAGTTTGGCTTACGTTATTTGGCCTTTGCACGACAGACGGGTTTCGGTTATTTTGGCTTTTACACGACAGACTGACTTCGGTTATTTTGGCTCTCGGGAAATAAAGCTTATCTATATTTCTCGTGCAGGTCCGGCTGTGTTTACTTTGGTTTTATTGTGAAAGGATGGTGGCTGTTTTATATTAGAATGGCTTCGGTTGTTTTGGCTCGGTGGTCTGCAAGGCGCATGGCTTTTACACAACAGTTTGGCTTCGGTTATTCTTTTAGTTAAAACGCACAAGGCTTCTGGTTGGCGCAAGATATTGGCTCCGGGCATTTTTGATTTTGTTGGGCTTAATGGCTTGCAAAGGTATTATATGCAGCAAGGTGGCTTTGGCTTCGGACACTCTTGGCTCAGGAGCGCGGCGAAGGTGGTTTCGGTCATCATAGACACTCTCGGTGTGGGAGTGCTCAGACATTGTCGGGTGTGGAGTTCAGAGATTTCCGCCAGGGGCACAGTCTCCGCCTACACTTGACATAGCAGCAGAGTACTTGCGCGCTCGGGGCGCAGTTGGAGATAGCGTGGACCAGTTCCTTTTCTTCCAGCGAGGCGGCCACTGAGGCAGCCGACGTTGACCACCGTGCACTGCAGCGAGGCGGCCACCGAGGCAGCCGACGCTTATCACCACGGACTTCAGGGTGTTGGACAGACACGCATCATCGTGGACCAGTTCCTTTTCTTCCAGCGAGGCGGCCACTGAGGCAGCCGACGTTGACCACCGTGCACTGTAGCGAGGCGGCCACTGAGGCAGCCGACGCTTATCACCACGGACTTCAAGGTGTTGGACAGACACGCATCATCGTGGACCAGTTCCTTTTCTTCCAGCGAGGCGGCCACTGAGGCAGCCGACGTTGACCACCGTGCACCGGCAGATAGGCGCACACATAGTTCGTGGAGCGTAGTGACCGTGAGGCAGGCGCATACACACACAGGCTGGAGTTGGACTGTGAGCCCTGGACTTTGGTTTGAGAGGATTTTGGCGGACACACGGAGTGCAGTGGCCACGAGCACTCGCACACAGAGGTTGGGCCGATAAGCCCAGGATCGCATCGTATCACGCATGGGGAGGCGGCACGGCACACTGTTGGCGCGCACCTTGGAGGTAGCACAGCGCATGGCTGGCGCACACTTGGGGATGAGTACACACCACTGGTGGGCACGCACAGTGCGAGAAGCACTAGCTCACGCAGGCGCACGCGTAGAGCACCATGGTTCAGACGCAGTGTTTCGTATTTGCACCAGAGCTGGAGTGGCAGTGCGTTGCCGTCATCACTGTTGACTTGGAGGCCATTGTCGCAGAGCTGGAGGGACTCTCGTTTTCATCATTATCACGGAGATCTCAGGCACGACGCCTCCACCACGGAGTTGGGAGCAGCTCACCTTCATCATTGACACAGAGGCACGACGCCTCCACCACAGAGCTGGAGGGACTCTCGTTTTCATCATTATCACGGAGAGCTCAGGCACGACGCCTCCACCATAAAGCTGGGACAGCTCATCTTCATCATTGACTCAGAGGCACTACGCCTCCATCGCAGAGCTGGGAGCGGCTCACCTTCATCACGACGTTCATCGAGGAGGACTTGGAGGTGGGGTACGCCATCACCATACACTGGGAGGCGACACAGCGTTGCTGGCGCACACTTGAGAGCGGCATAGCCCACAACCACATTGACATGGAGAGGCCACACAGCACACTGTTGGCGCACACCTTGGAGGTGGCGCAACGCATTGGTGGCACACACAGCTACAGCACACCTCGGTCAGTGTAGAGCTGGAGGGACGACACGCCGTTGATGAGGCACTGGGGGTGGTGGATACACAGAGTAGGGGACTTTTACAACACGCTTGCACACAGTGAGTTGTTGGCAGGCGCACACTATGTACAGTAATCACTCGCCTTTAAGAAAACCCGCCGATAAAAAACCAGCCAGCTTTTCAGGGGGACGCAAGTTGGTGAGAATCGCTGACTGGTTTTTTGAGCTATGCAATAGAAAATAAGTAATATGGGTGCTGGCGCCGCAGGCAGAAAATTTTGAAAATGTCGCCTTTTTAAGGGTTTATCATTGGATTTTTAAGAAAATTGCTGGCTGATTGAAAGAAAATACTTGCTAATTCTTACCGATTCCATAGGACGTTGGCGCTGGCGGGGGGGGGTGCGCAAGTTGGTGAAATTAGCTGGCTGACCCCAAATCTCCGGTTTTCTTAAAGGTGAGTGATTACTGTATTGGTGAGCCGGTCGCATCAGACACCCACACGCTTGACGCGGATGCGTCATACAGGTCTGGTGGACATATTGACATGGAGTGTACAGCGTCACACCACACTCAGAGGAGGAGCGGTCGCAGCAGGGCTGATGGACACGCTTGACAGAGGGTGCACTCGGTGAGACGCCGGAGCACACACATATTGGAGGCGCAGAGCATGAAGAGCGCGATACATCACCACAAACTTGGAGCTGCAGCAGGCTGCCACCACATTGGCGAACACACGACGGTTGGCGGGTTGAGCTGCAGTACACAGCTACCGGGGGACACGCGGGCATTGGAGCAGACACTTGGAGATGTGCCTGCACGCACTTGGCGGCTGGCGAGTCGAGACACGCGCAACACTGGGTGACACACAGTTGACACCACTGGTGCACACTGTGACGGTGAGCGCACGACGCAGACAGTTGGCGCACACACCAGGGTGGTGGGCGTAAGTCATACATGACACACCACACCTACAGGAGCATGACACATCACGCCCAGAGGCACATCTAGTGCACAAACACAACAGATGGGTGGGATCATTCGGTGGGCCAGCTCAGTTACGCACACGGCAGAGGAGTCACGGGTGGTAGAGCGTTTTGTGGCTCAGACAGCATACACCGTGTAGAGGAGGAGCCGCTGGCTTATCAGACCACCTGGCAGAGCGAGCATCGCGCACGGACACGCGCTTGGAGAGGGGAGCAGTTGAGACACGCTATGGCCGCACATCTTTCCCGCTTCGCGGCGGGGGCGGACGCCTATTATTGGGCAGCAGCATGCCACCATCACGTGCAGAGCTGAGGTGGACCCTTGGAGTGGAGGGGCAGTGGATGCTACCTTCGCACGGCGAGAGGCCCAGTCGGGTTGCAGTAGTGGCAGTCATGGGGCTTGGGACTTGTTGAGTTGGAGAGTGGCAGAGGCGAGTTCCGGTTAGCACGGTCACGTTCAGTATGGGAGTGCTTGAGGCGCTGTTAGGTGTAGAGTTCAGAGATCCCCGCTCGGGGCACAGTCTCCGCCTATGTTTGACAGAGTTCGACAGCAGTCGCACACTTGGAGTGCAATTAGGAGGAGCATCTGCAGCAGTGTGACGTCTGGCATCACCGACGAGCACTTTGAGAGGAGCACCCGTGGCTGTGTGACGTCTGGCATCACCGACGAGCACTTTGATTGAGAGGAGCACCCGTAGCGGTGTGACGTCTGGACATCACCGACGAGCACTTGCATCAGTGTGACGTCGGACATCATTGACGAGCACTTGAGGGGGCAGCAGCTGCACATCACCTTCGCAGACTTAGTAGGGTTGGAGGGATGTCACGCCCTCATCGCGGGCTCGGAGGTAGCTCGCCGCCGTCGCACACCTGAGATTGGGGACGCACTCGCCATTATGGCAGGCCTAGAGGCCACACACTATCATTGCAGCCGTGGGAGAGAGGCGGAGCACTCTTGGGTTGTTGCGTCGTCATCATGGACTTGGAGCAGCACGCTACCGTCGAGAGCTTGGAGGTTGCACATCTGCGTTATCATCATCGCAGGCTTGGAGCTTGCACACCACTATCGCAGAGCTGGAGGACAGCTCATCTCATGTGCTTGGAGGACACCTCATCTTCATCTTGGAGCTGGAGGGGCAGTACTCGGCCATCGTTACCACTGAGCTGGAGGACAGCTCATCATTATCATCAACATGTACGGGATGGTGGCTTACTGCCCACGCCATCGAGGAGGAGTAGTAGGGCACCACCACCACAGTCGTTTGGGGTCGCGCGCCATTATCGTGGCTCTAGTGAGGGGCGGAGTACCATCGTCAAGAGACATCATTGGCAGCTTATGGTTGGCGAGCCTTGAGAACACGCACTTGCGCCGCCGTTGTACAGATGTACGTATTGGTGGTTGCACGGACTGGTGGCATCACGATGCCCATCATGTCAGTGAGCGCACTGCACAGATAGCGGGCGCACACATGTGAGGTCTGGTGTGTTGAGCTACAGTACGCAGGATGCATATACTGGGGGACACATCAGCAGAAGATGGTTAGCGAGCCTTGAGAACACGCACTTGCGCCGCCGTTGTACAGATGTACGTATCGGTGGTTGCACGGACTGGTGGCATCACGATGCCCATCATGTCAGTGAGCGCACTGCACAGATAGCGGGCGCACACATGTGAGGTCTGGTGTGCTGAGCTACAGTACGCAGGATGCATATACTGGGGGACACATCAGCAGAAGATGGTTGGCGAGCCTTGAGAACACGCACTTGCGCCGCCGTTGTACAGGTGTACGTATCGGTGGTTGTACGGACTGGTGGCATCACGATGCCCATCATGTCAGTGAGTGCACTGCACAGATAGCGGGCGCACACATGTGAGGTCTGGCGTGCTGAGCTACAGTACGTAGGATGCATATACTGGGGGACACGTCAGCAGAAGGTGGTTGGCGAGCCTTGAGAACACGCACTACTTATGATGGCTACGCTGGGATCCAGGGCGTTTGATTCATGCTTTGAGCGCAGATACTGGGTACAGTCGTTCGTAGCGCTGGGACTATCTCAGATGAGAAGTCACAGGCCATGGGCTGCAGCGCAGGCGAGTCGCACAAGTCCGATGCGGATTGTGTGGCAAAATGCCAGTTTGAAGGTGGTTGGCGAGCCTCGAGAACACGCACTTATGATGGCTACGCTGGGATCCAGAGCGTTAGTTTGATTCATGCTTTGAGCGCAGATATTGGGCACAGTCGTTCGTAGCGCTGGGACTATCTCAGGTGAGAAGTCACAGGCCATGGGCTGCAGCGCAGGCGAGTCGCACAAGTCCGATGGATTGTGTGGCAGAATGCCAGTTTGATTATGGTTGGCGAGCCTTGAGAACACGTATGGCAGTGACGGACAGCTTGGCCCAAGTGGAGAGCTGGCGGTTACTCAGCGCACTGCACAGATAGCGGGCGCACACAGTGTATGGTTGGCGAGCCTTGAGAACACGTATGGCAGTGACGGACAGCTTGGCCCAAGTGGAGAGCTGGCGGTTACTCAGCGCACTGCACAGATAGCGGGCGCACACAGTGTATGGTTGGCGAACCTTGAGAACACGCACTTTGGCATCCACGGTACAGGTGTACGTACTGGGGGGCTACTTTGTTATGGCAGAAGACGTATAGCTCGGAGAGCTGGTGGATACAGCACCTGCTGCAGTGAGCACAACACACGATGTGGACTTCATATGGTCAGATCACCACCGTTGCAAGGCTTGGGGGAGAGCTGGCACATGCTTACATCTAGGACTTGGTCGTGAGCTGGGGCTTCACATTGTTTGAGCCTATCTTGTTGGACGACCATGTCTACAAAGAGGATCATATCGAGGAGATGTTTTCATCATCATGCCTTGCTGG
Source organism: Cymbomonas tetramitiformis (assembly GCA_001247695.2). Taxonomy (NCBI): domain Eukaryota; kingdom Viridiplantae; phylum Chlorophyta; class Pyramimonadophyceae; order Pyramimonadales; family Pyramimonadaceae; genus Cymbomonas; species Cymbomonas tetramitiformis. Next base: position 28,303 of record LGRX02003552.1, read on the forward strand.
CCTTCGCGGTGCAGCTTATTCAAAGCACGACAGGAGGGATGTTAGATGAAAATGCACCCACGAGATGACTTATTGAGACATTTGAGGACAGCGATGGATGTCATGCCGAGCACGCACACATATATGCTACGTTGGATCATACCGCAGAGCATCGATATGTCATCTAATGGTTTATTTGGTGACTGAGGAGTTGCAGCATCTCTTGGCAGTAATTTGAGTGTTTGTCCCACCATGTGCACGCGTTTGCGACAGCTGTAACAAACCCCGGCTTTTCATGGGACGGAAGCCGGGTTGTCCAGCTGGTGACACATTGTGACACAGGTGTGACGTACGCATGACAGAGTATCGTATGTACCACTGGCTTGCTTATGGCGTAGTCGCGATGCAGACTGCTGATGCCAGTGTATGGCTGGTTTCAGATGTGACACAGAATGCAGAGTACGGCCGATGGTGCATGTGGCAGATGTTTGGGAGACGACTGACGACGTGGGCACGATCGTAGGAGGCGGTGAGATAAGGTGACACAGGTGGTGGTCGCGCAGAGGTGAGAGCGCGACGCGCGGACATGAGACTGGTAGTTTGGAGGTTACGAGACAGATCTGTGGACATGATATCAGAGAGTCCGAACGGACAGCTTTTCAGTAGCACTTTTCCAATTTCCCACTCACTGGGTTATTCGAGGGCAAGCGCGCAGCGTATATATATCAAGGTAAGGTTCGCGCGGAGTCCAAAAATGCAAAAACTTTTCAAAATCTAGATTTTGAGATACGAGCGATTTAAGTTTGCGCTTAGGTATGATTAAGTATGGGGCGTGACCGAGCGGTACGTATCGACCATAACTTTTCATTCACGTGGTCAATTTGATACCTGAAGTGCGCAATATGTACAGGGTGTACCGGGCAACCTATTTACCAAATAAAAGATTTTTAAAAAGTTTTTGCATTTTTGGACTCCGCGCAAACCTTACCTTGATATAGAGAAGTAGTTTACTCACTGGAGAGTGGCGACCCAGACGCCTAAGTCTGGGTCCCCCACTGTGGCAAGTTGGACTCGCGTTGCGGATGCGCGTTGCTCTTTGAGTATGGATGAAGGCTGGATTAGCGCATAGCACAGTTGTGGACACTCCTTGGTTCCTTAATTAGCTTGTATGTTGATATGGACACAGTGAGACCGTATATTGGAGGCAAAATGCCTAACTTTGCGTCAATTAAGAGTGGTTTCTTTTGTATGGCTTGCTTTCTTAATGTGGACTATGTTGCGGTTACTTCCGAATGCGCGCGTAGAATACGCACGCGAGCATATTGTGAATATTACAAGTTGTACACACATTCGCGTTCACTCAGTATATAAGTACCTTCGTTTCGGAATTCGTACACATTTTATGTTAGATGAAAATGCACCCACGAGATGACTTATTGAGACATTTGAGGACAGCGATGGATGTCATGCCGAGCACGCACACATATATGCTACGTTGGATCATACCGCAGAGCATCGATATGTCATCTAATGGTTTATTTGGTGACTGAGGAGTTGCAGCATCTCTTGGCAGTAATTTGAGTGTTTGTCCCACCATGTGCACGCGTTTGCGACAGTATGCTGTGGGATATCAAATATATATTCAGAGAGTATGGTAATATGTGTACCATGTTATCAATATCGGAGGGACTGTGTCTTCTTTAAACTCCTCATGACTATATGCATAATGGTGTTGTACTGATGTCAACACCTTCTCTCTGAGTGATTTATTGATTTCAGATGTGATGTCGTGGCAGTCAACCTTGTCCGCTCGTACCGGGGGTTGTATGAAATGTGTCCACGTCATCATCGGCACGAGTCATATTGTGTCCATGCATACGCGATTTTAGCGCAGGTCACAATACAGTGCCCGAGCATACGCGATTTTAGCGTAGGTCACATTGTGCCTCAATTTATTACATCTGAGGAAATCTATTACTCATCTTTGTGAGTTTAGACAGCATTGTACTGATTGCAACGCTTTTTCTGATGATTTATATATCACAGATTATACCAAATGTGGTGATCAGTCCAGTGCAAAATTTTGTCACCGGAATGTACAGGGATTGTGAATGATTGCAATCCAGCCGGAGGAATAATCTCAGCAGCTGTTCTGTACTAATGAATTCATCGGAGTTATACTCATTTCGACGATTCGAAACCCATGTCATTTGTAGTGATGACAACTCACATGAATATATAGGGGTTTCCTCAGAATGCTTTTATGTGATGTCAACATATTATGAACAATTCACTTGCATCCTAGGACGAAGGAGTTACGCCTGGAAGGTTTTGCATGGTGGTCACCCAACAGTTATCAGCTGTTATTCGGGTGCCACATCCTGCCTTCAGTACTGGGACTATATCAACCAGTCCTACAGCGATGCACCTGTCCTTCCCACTCTTATGTATGGCTATAGTGCCAAAGTGTATCAGGTGGGATATATATATACATTATATAACTATCATCTTCTGATCCAAAGATATGCAATTAAGTATGGTATCAGGTTATATGTTATATATATAGTTAAGCATTCCGCCCTTACTCGAGAATGTAAATGCTGAGCAATAGTCAACTTATAGTCATTGGGATGTAGTTTCCCATCCGAGTTTACACTTTATTAGTGATGGTGGGTTTAACGTTGTACAGATTTCAACGTTACTTGTGGATGCAGTGGTTTTATCAAAAGCAATCCATCAGAAATCACCATATCGGAATATAAAATGGATGTGTGTGTGTGTGTGATATATATATATATATATCTGTATATTGTACATGTATTATTTTTGTACATTGATGTAAATGAGGTGAAGTATATATATGGTTCCACCTTCTTCCCCCCTCAAGGAAGTGTGAATTCTATAGGCAGTTGTCAAGTGCCTATTACCTCATTAAGCAGCATGCAATCCTTATAGGAAGCAGCTGTAAAGTTTCTGGGATGTTGCCCTACAGTTCTTGGGTTGTTGCCCGAAATATTGGTCATGTATGTGCTGATTTCAGCATGACCAAAATGCCAAATATAGTATGGTTCACTAGTATTCAGTGGCATTTTAGGGTGTTACGGGTTACTGTGACCCGCATCACCTGCAGTGACCTTAGGGTGTTACATGATATCAATAACACCTAATTATATCAAATTTGAGCAGTATGAATGTTTCCTGAAGGAATAAAGCAAAATTGTATTCAGCACGTCACTGTTTACCACGTGATACTTGAGATGTACGTTACACCCCCAAGTTTTTGCACGTGATTTTAGGGTGTTACAGGGTGTTACAAGTGCTCACATATTTTTGCATATATTATCAATAGGTGAAAAATTGGATCAGCAAAAAAAATTGGACCCGAATTTTCATTTTGTAATCTTACGTGTGAGATTTTCACCTATTTTCACCACTTTTTGACTTATAAGTCTCAGTGTGTATGAGCACTAGGAGTATACTACAATGTATACAGCTGTTATACCTCTGTAATATATCTCACCTGAATACATGAAATGGAAATTGACATTTTTCATGTTGATATGTGAAGATATATGTATGGTCAATATTTGGTACATTGGGTTTTGCTGATTGAAACCCATGACAAATAGACCAAACCCTAATGTGAATATATAGGTGTATCAACAGTTAAGTGCAGTCACTTAAGTGATAACTTGTCAGTTGATTTATTACTTACTTACTCACTGAAAGAGTATCAAAATGATATCTTCAGATTCCAAGTAAATCAGAACAAAGCTCGAATAATGAATCAGAGCAGTGTCTGTAATAACCTCTATCAGCTGTCAAGATGAATACTGATCTGTGAGATTTGTTACATGCATTTGAAGTGATCAGAACTGTATCAACTGTCAGAATGCAATGTAGGCGATGGTATTGCTCCAGCGATAATAAAAGGTATGGACAGTGTTCAGCAGTTACCAGCTGCATTTTGAACACTGTATACTGCCTTCGGGTCTGGAGATATTCTCCATCCAGCCCTTCAGCATGTGGTTTTATCCTGTTTACCTTAGCTATCGCCATCACTGACATCCAACACGCACATGTGTTTGTTGGATGGTATCTACATTATCATACACGTGGTTGATATTATAGTTGATCATTTCACTTACTGAATCAGTGAATGTCAATATACATACTAGTGTCAGTGATTGTGCATTGTGCAGGTACTTGCTGATTTAGTACACTTAAGCAAATTGATAGTGGTTTATCATACAAGATAATCTGTATACCACTGGACAGCATATGGCTAGTATGATGGATATCAATTTGGTTAGTAAGTTGTAATCCTGCACTTCTCATCATGATGGATGACGAGTTGATTGATATATTTCACAAATGGCTCCGGTGTGTATTCCATCTTTGATCAACAGTAGAACAGTTATTCCATCCCAAATCCTACGTCAGGAATAACCGAGCTAATTACTGTCTTTATGACCAAGATTGGCACCTTATACCAAGTGGATTTCATTTATAGCCTATACTTGCACAGCAGGTATGCTAAATGGTATATTGATGCAATATCTAGTATGTGTGTAAGATGTGCATATTTACAGTGTAGCACAGTTGTATTGCTGGATCAACCCCCGGTTCCATAGGGTACAAACCTATGGTCGGTTAGGCGCGGACAGACAGTCACCAAATCGATCAACAGAACTAAATGGTGATTTCAAGATAAGTCCTTACTTTTTAATCTTGTAATACTTCCATGTTACACTGTTAGTATATGCATAAATTATGTATGCCAACTGTTATCGTGATCAAGTTGGATATGCATATGTGTGCATGCATGCCAAGTATTTGTGACCAAACTGAGTATTATAACAGTGTGAATGGTGTACAAGTTACAGTATAATGGCAGGTTGCAGTATGTGATAGTGATGATGGCTTGTGATTAGTGGCATAAGTGTATTAACTTGTCACTCACTGTCAGCATGTATTATAATAGTGGAATAGTGCTGCATGGTGTATACCATAGTCAGTGTGTGAAATGATGATGACATTGCACACTATTATTGTACAGCATATGTGTGTATACTGATGATTGGTATAATACACATATCACTGCGCAGCACCAATAATGTTCATCTGATGTAAAATTGTGCGTCCGACTGCAAATATTGTATGTACATCTGCGAGTATTGAACGAACATCGTGATTGCATGCTATGTACGCGCGTAACACATTTTGTATGTCGCGCTGCATGTAGATGCATCACGGATCATGCGCCCTCAAATCGTGCGTCCCCTGCATAAGATGAAATCATAGCAGGTGCGCATCGCACTGACGAGTTAAAATCATCGTACGTGCGCGTCGTGATGAACGATTCGTGCGGATCATTTGCAAATAGCGAAATTATCATATGTGTGCGTTGCACTGAATGATTCGTGCGGATTATTAGCGAACATCGCTGTCGCCAATTCATTTCATACAGTATGTCGCTGTCGCCGGTGTATGTCGCATGGTATTGGCGACTCTCGTGGTCCCCCCTGGCTGTAGTGTGTCCAGCACTGTGTGTGGGAGTACCTCGTCTCGCTCCGCCACCATGGCCTCCCACCCAGTGTCCCACTGGCGCGAGGATTGCTGGTCGTCCCAGGTGGTTCTGGAGGACCTTCGCAACCGGTCAGGCGCAACCGGACCCATGGCAGGCAGACCCCGCAACCCTCCCGGAGCCACGGCGGCCACCCAGGCGGCAGCAGCGAGCAGCAACAAAAGTTTAAAAATTCTGCTGGCTCCCAAAGGTTTAGCTGGAGAGTGCAGGGTCAGTATGCAAGTTAGCATCCTCCACCCCCCGTGCATACGGCCCAAGCCTCCTCCCGCGCTGACGAAGACCACAAGTGCCAAGACCAACACTACGTAGGCGTAATGGGCCACCCGATAGAAAATGACCGTGCGCTGCAGGCGCTGAAGTCGGGCTGCAAAGCGTGGCTTCAGCATGCGGCGCGGGATGGCCGCCAGTGTAGCTGGACCCGCCGCAGAGACCCGCTGCGCCACTGCAAGCGCGCGACTCACTTGAGTTTGAAGCGCGGTGAGCCCACGCTCGCCGCACGTCATGCGGGCGCCCAGCAGCCCATGCCTGCCAACGTGGATGGCCACCACCAAGACGTGCCCCAGTGGAACGACTGCCACTCCGAAGTGCATGGCGAACACGACGAGCACAAGCCGGAGCAAAGGCACGTACCACAGCCCGCGCAGGGCATGGTGAAACCCGGCAACCTGCCAGGCCACAATGCACAGCAGCAGCGAGTGCCTTGCCAACTCCAATAGTGCGTGAAGATGTGGACTGCGATGTGTCCACCGTTGATGCGGCGCTGTGTGCATAGCCCACAATGTGCGCGCCATGGCTCTGCGAGCCAGGCTGGAATGACACACCCAGAGCGCTGCCATTTCCCCAAGGCACCTCATGACCTCCAGGGCCGCCCATATCACTGAGGTTGTTGGAGATCCTAAAAACTGCTACGCAATCAGAAGAAGCCTCTTAGATATCTTGGTGGATGACAGAAACCTGGACAAAAACGGTTGTGAACTTTTCTCCAACCCTCTAAATGCCCACCCTAGAATTCACTCGAGAAGATGCATACCCACCACAAGAATGAAAAAAGCTCTCAGGCCCTTCTGCCATCATGGGAAAATTGGCTTTGATGGTCTCGCTTGGGATGCCTACGTGGACCCGATAACAGGCATTGGCAGAAACGTTTATGGAAATCCCCCCTTCGATGGGAAAGATAAGGGCAAATCTTCGGCGGTCATGACTACCCTGGAAATGGGACATAAAGCGGCCAACACTGTCCCTGGATTTTCAGGAACATGGATCCTACCGCTGTCTCCCAAAAACCAAAAAAAGATGGTTCGATAAAGGCTTTAAACTTGTTTTCAGATTCCCGCATAACACTATCCCATTTATACCACATGGCTATTGGACGGGTGATGACCCCCTACGTTCTTCCAGGTGGTGGATGCTATAAGGATGACTTTTCGGATGTTGTTATCATAGCTATAGACAGTGCACCCAGTGACACCCAACCAGCCTTTGACTGGAGGCCTACACAGAAAAAGATTGCCAGATAGTTCCTTAACGTCCTCCCCAAGTCCAGAGTCACGAAAAAGAGGCTAGAATACACAGGAGCCAGCCCTGATATTTGGAATGAAGTTCGGAACGAAAGCGACAAGGTACTTCCCTCTTTGCTCTGTCCGTGGCCCACTCAAGACCTTCCTTATCATCAGAGTGATATTGAGTCCTATTATGGTGGTCACCACGACACGACGATCACAAATACAAATTCCAAGCCCTTCATAAACACCGTGAAATGGCCCAAAGTTCTTACACTCATGGGATACCTCTCTCCTCTTTTTGGTACTGTCCTGAACACGATAGGTGTTCCTCGTGGTAAGATTAAACCACTCCTCAAAAAACTTTCAAGAATTTGTAGGCAACACACCAAAAATAGGCGAGATGTGTTTCTGTTAACCCCTAAACTGGTGTAAATATTTCGGCCCTTTTTGGGTCGTTTCGTGTTTTGTCACTCATAAGTGGCATCGGTTGCATACACGTGCTAGCTAAATCAACCATTCCTTAGGCATCGAATGGCCCAACATTTTGATAGGTTATACGCATATTTTGACGCAATATATCCGCTAACATATCGAAATTGCCGTCATAATTTTGGGGGTTTCCAAACGCAAACCTTTACAAAGTCATTGATAAAAAACGGTATGGACAGCCCACAACCCATGGGACACCTTCAGGGCATCGGCTTTGATCATAGCTTCACGTTGATATGCTGCTTGGGGTATGGATACCACGTTTACGTGTCGGTTTATACGCTCATTGTAAAAAAGATAATTAAAAAAAACAGGGGAAAAACACCACATTCTCAATATTTTTCATACTTAAGCTCAAATTTCATCATTTTGCAGTTTTTTACCACCGTAATGGATATATTTGATGCATTAACGATGAATGGTCACTTGGACGATGCCATATTCCATCCGGAATGCATTCGGGTCCATGGCAAGCGTCTAAAATGACGAATATCTACATTTCATCTCGATTTTCTGCTGTTCACACAACGCTGTCCACACTTTCGAGGCACTTTTTCATGGATGAAAATGATGCTATGTGAGATATATAACATGCATATATCTAAAAGGCAAGTATAGTCATGCTCATAAATTAAGGGGCACTTTTTTGCGATTTCGAACACACTTTTCGAAAATGTACCCCCTACCCACACGGATCTTGCTTACATGCGGCTGCCACGAAATCAGAATATGCAGGATGTATACCAATGACGACTATAAAGTCAAATCGCACAAGGGGGGGGTCGAGTCATGCCTGACCAAGCCTGCCACGCCGACCACGCGTCAAGCACAAATGCCCATTTTTAAGGGGTTATGCCGAGGGGGCTGAATGCCGTTTTTTTTAAAAATCAGAAAGTCGTCCCCAGGTAGCATTTGGAATTGGAATATTGGGGACATATAATGGTTAGTCGATAGGCATCGATCACCCCCCAGAAACACCCCTATTCTGACCTCCACGGCATTTTCCCAATTTCAACGCATATTGGGTAAAATTAATTCCGATTTTTTCAGAATTAAAAATAAGGCGGTTTTGGAAAAATTCGGGAGTCACCTTAACGCGCGACTTTCGGGCGCCCCACTTCATCAACGCAGGGTCCATGAGGTAGGCAAAAGGAGAACTGGTCACTGGGCCGGTCTGGTCGCAGGTGACACCGCTGTTGTGTCACTAGTCTACTTGACTACTTGAGCTGCTTGAGACCTTGAGCCCTTGAGAATCCCTACCCAGTGAATGTCTCACTTTATTGAAACCGGTCTACTCACCATCTTATGGGAGCAGCCGAGCTGCCTCGCGCACTGCCACACCTTCTATGGAACCGAGGTGACATGCGCGCATGCGCGAGCGACAGGTTCGAGCGGTCTTGGCGACACCACGCCCGCTTTTCGTTGCCCCTTAATTTATGAGCATTACTATGGGATCCTGGTCTGCGGAGTAGGGTTTCGAAGGAAATAAGACATTTGAGGATAGCATTGGGGCATATAATGACCACGTCGGTTGATATAGGGGTATTTCAACGTCGAGGAATCCATTTTCGTTGTCCGTTTCATCACATGGGCACCGTAACTCTTGATATTGGGCTGCAAAGTTGGGATTTCGTGCAATTTTTGCTTTTTTTGTGTGTGCGTCGGCAAGTTCAAGGGCATTATTTCAATCGAAACATGGTTACACTGCATTAAAATTGTGTCGATATACTTATTTGACAACATGGCAATGCTTAATCGCATTGGGGAACGATTTGACTACGGGTGCTGCAAGGTTTCTACACTACTGCACCACTAGGCTAAAATTGCCACATTTTGCACTTTCGGTAGTTATGCCGAGATCCTTCTACCATCTTCCTGGATAACTTTTCACATCCTGCGGTGCATGCCTCCCACAAGCTTCCTCATGGTGCCGATTGGGATGTCATCCCACGCCTTTTCAATCCCTTCCTTCAATTCGTCGATGTTCTTGAAGCGAGTCCCAGCGAGGCTGCCTGTCATGACCGCCCAGAGGTTCTCTATGGGGTTCAAATCAGGTGAGTTTGGGGGCCACGCGGTGATGTAGGATGGCACGTTATCAGCCAACCATTTCTGAGTGACCTTGGCGGTGTGGGGCTTGGCTCCATCTTGCATGAACACCCACGAGTTCGGTTCACGAGCTGCGAATATCTTCTTCGCCCCTGGGATGAGCGTTTCCTGCAACACCGCCATGTACTCTTTGGCATTGACACCTTTGTCCCGGCCATATTCAGCAGGGCGTTTCTTGCCAGTGGTCCCACTGACGAAGACGAGGTCAGTCTTTCCATGCCAACCAAAGCCTGCGTACACGTACCAGCTGTGAAAAGACGAGATCCAATAATTAATTTTTGGCTTATCTTTTTATCTTTTCACGCCTACCTGCCATATTTCAATAATTGATTCGAAATTTATCGTTACAGCGATTTTTTAAAGAAATTCATTATATAATTACAAAAGTAATAGAGTTTCTACTGTAGATTGACATAAAACGTTGTGATGTTAAAAGCAGGTTGCGCGCGCAATCACATCAACAAACATTTCTCACCTTTCTCATTTAGCAGCTGCTCTTGTACCTCACAAAGG
>LGRX02003553.1:0-25860 GCA_001247695.2 Cymbomonas tetramitiformis
GAAGCACTGCAAATCACTTTATTTTTGCACATGACAAATTTCATGGCATATAAGTGAATTATGCTGCATATCAACATCTGAGGTTGATCACATTTCTGGGTTTTACTGATTTAAACCCATGGCAGTAAATGTACTATCTGATGATATATAGAGTTATCAACTTAAGCGGATTATCCACTTTAGTGATATTTATCAATCTATGATATGTTTTGTGTGCCAGGAGGCACGACGTACCTGCTGAGACACCCATAGTAGGGGGGTCTGATTTCGATGAGAATAAGAGTAGCGAACTATTAGGGAAATTAGTGAGTGGATGTGACATTGCCTGAGCGAACAGTTGGGGAAAATAATATGTGAGCTCAGAGGAGAGAATAAAGAGAGGTAACAGAGTTGGTCTCTTGGACTTGGACAGCAAATGATATAACTCTTGCTGTCTGGGTTTATGTTAAATAGTATATGTGAATATATGATATGATTCCTCAAGATAATAGAGGATAATAGTTTACTCCTGGGAATTCTCCTGGGACAATTTGGTATCTTAGGCGTGTGAGCGTCTTTTTAGCTCGCTCTCGCTCGCTTTGCGTGCTTGCATGCGCACTTTGGACCTGTGGCGAACTGCTTTCAGCTTCCGTTGCGACGTTCTGATATGTTTTTGGTGTGCATTCCGGTTGTTCTGGCGGCTTGACGGGTTAGCGTCCTAGAGGCGGGACCGTTTTTGTCGTTGGTTATACCGGTTTCACTCGTTTTTGGCCTATTTTGGCTCACTTCCGTGTGCATCCTGATAAGTGAACTCTACGGCACATATTGGGGGGAGGTATGATGGCTTACAACAACTTTTGTGCGATTTTTATGAGTTATTTACAATTGTTTTAGTCTTCATCAACTCATAGTATGGCCTCAAACAGCTTATTTCTTCAAAATATGTGCGGATTCACTCCCTTTTTAGAGCTTAAAAAGAGTTGATGCACCTCCTCAACTTCGATAACTGGGCTTCTGGATGGTTGTGAAAAGTTATTTTACTTATTTTGGATATATTTTACCAAACTTTACCAGTCCTCATCAATTCTTGGAGCTTTGAGACCTTTTTGAGCCTTTTTTGGAGCTGCATTCACTCCTTTTTGGTCCATCAACCCTGAGTTTTAAGAGTGGATCAAGCTTCTAGACTTCAATATGGAACTTTTGAACGATATTATTATTTTATTCTACTCAGTATGGATATTATTTACCGTTCTCAACAGATCTTGAAGGTCTACAACCCTTTGGTGCCCTTTTTGGCTGATGCATGCACCTTTTTCAGCCCCAAAATAGCCCTTTTTGACTGAAAATGGACTTTTCAGACTGCCAAATACTTATTCTGGACAGTACACACGGTTTATCTTTCAAATATGGACCTTACTGAAAAGTTTTTATCAGTGTATGGAGTTATGGGACCTTCTGGGAGCTATTTGGATACTTTTGGCTGCAGCATGCACTCCCCATCCACACCTAGCACTTGAAAACTGTGTCGCGGAGCCCTGGCGAATTTTCTGGAAATGGACAGAAGTGAAGTAAGGACTACGTTGACAACATAAAAAGTACATTCAACTCTGTTTTCACTTCCAATAGTGTTACAAGCAACCTCAGCAGCTGGCAGCAAGTGTGCTTTCGACTGCTGAACATACATCCACTTCCAGCCCCCTTAACACTGTGGGCTATTTTTAGTAACCTACCAGCATATGGCCATACCCTTTGGTATTGGTGACACGTACAGACGACAGTGGTGGAAGCAGGGCTTTGACAAGTGGGTCTACCCTCCTGGACCTCTTCAGCAACCTGGTATTCCATTTGGCGGCTTCCCTCCTTCACCTTCAGTGTCCCCCACTACGTCGGACGACGAAGAGGACCCGTTCACACTTCCTGAAGGTTTCCAGCCCCTACTGCTACCTCAACCTCCACAACAGAACTAGCCTGCCTATTTCCAGATATGCAGCCGCCCTACGACCCATACGCCGTACCCCCGTCTCCATTCACCTTTCCACCCTCACTTGCGGCTGGCTCCTTTCCACCCTCCACCACCGGACCTGCAGCACTCATGGCCCCAGGACAGCCCAGTCCCCTGCCATATCAACCACCTCAGGTCCCCCTCGCAGACCCCCGCCTTTCTCCACTCAGCCCTTACCCACAGCCACATCCCTCAGGAACCGTCCCGGTGTACCACACCCCAGCAGCAGTCCCTGGACCGGTCCCCGCCGTACCATGGACCTGGTCTGGGGGTTTCCCCTTCGGGGGGGTTCCCTCCCCTTACGCCCCTGCACTTCACTCCCCGGCTCAGACGCTGCCAGGGACTGCTAGGAGTGCTGAGGAGGCGGCACGCTGGCTGGCGTATCGTCGGCAGGAAGAGGCGGCGGTGCTGGCTGCGTCAGGCTTGCAGGTGGGAGCTCAGGCCACCTATGGTGCTGGAGGGGTGCTCGCAGAGCGCCCCGGCACGGGCTACCCAGCAGGGGCCTTTCGTACCACTGGAGGGGTGCACGCAGAGCACCCCGGTGAGGGCTTCCCTGCAGGGGCCCACGCGACGAACGCTGGAGGGGTACAGGAGGATGAGCTGGAAGAGGAGCCTGTCGCAGACAATCCCTGCCCTCACGATGAGTACCTGAGAGCAGGGGGCTACAGTGACGTAGACCCCGACAACCCATTTGGCCGTAGTGCTGGCGAGGAGTCTGCGTATGAGTACGAGGCGGACCCCAACGACTACGACGAGTATCAGAGTGGGATAGACATCCTTGGTTGATCACACATGTCCACTCCCCAGCCCAAGCCGACACCGCGCCCGCCACAGCCAACACGCACCGCGCCATGCCTCTCCCCTTTTTGCCGCTCCGCACCGCGGCCCCCTAAGACACCTACCCACCCTCCCCGCATCTCGTCACGGCCCGCCGTGAGCGTGTATTTTTCCGTACGTGCGCATGACCTAGATATACTGGAACTGGATATACTGGAACCCTGGAACAGCTGCCACATACTGGAACCCTGGAACAGCTGCCACGCCAGCAAGGGCACGTACAGCAAAGCACGTTAAGTGGATTCAGAAAGGGAGTGAGCCGGACCCAACACCATGTACTAATCGCCAAGGTTGAGGCAAGGAGTGAGACCGTGCAACGCACAAACTGAGGGGGGGAGCTCACAGCAGGCGCGCCGAGCCCTGTGCCCCGATCCAGAAGGAAAAAAGGCTAGTGAATCGCCGCTGGCTTTCTAACCAGTACCTCACTTTCCGAGCGATTGGAAAGGCTCCGAGGGGAGTTAAAAGCATCCCCCCTAGTCGTAACTCGAGGGGGCACACGAGCAGGCAGCGCGACCGCTGCCCCTATGGAATGCAGCAGAAGGCGGGCCACCGTAGCTTGCCCTCAACGTGCGAGTTGGGAAAACCCACTCCGAAAAGAAAGTGCCAGCCCGCGTGGATCTGACCTTCTTTGCCGGCTTCTTCTCCTCCTCGACCTCCTCCATTTCCTCCTCACCCCCCTAACACCGGACATAACACATGGTTTTCAAAGTTTTGTGCGATGGCGTGGTCTGTGGGCAGTTTTTTTGAGGAGGATTTGCCTACCCGAAACAGAGGTTGGAGAGAGGTCAGGTATAAAATAGGAATCGAGTAAGTAATAGCCAGTCGAGTACCGCTACTGCGAATATGAAGAATCCACACGACCGCCCCCACTCGGCAGTGGCTTTGCTGGAAAGATAAAAGCAAAAGGAGAACTGTGCATAGATGGTGCGTTGTCATCTCCACGAAATCCTGAAAGCGGATCAAAGACGAGCGTTAGCACAACCGCCGGCATCATGAGCGTTAGAAATAGCTAAACAAAAGCGAAAAAACGGAAACAATCTACGAAGCTGGAAAGATCTTGTGGTGGCTTTATGGATACAAATATCATAAGTTGAACAGATCCCTACCTTTCTTTTTGCGTCCAAAAATAGAGAAACCACCCCGGCCAGGTACCAGCTTGCCTCGAGAAAGTATAGGGCCTTGAACTCGGCGGGAACGGTGTACTGACGATCGTATTTCCACATCTCGTCCAAATTGTATAACCAGCTTTCGCGACCAAGGCAGACCCAAGAAAGAAACAGTGACAACGAGTAAAAGCTGAACTCCTGTCGGAATTGGAGCTACTGCTTAGTGAACAGAAGCTGTACCTTCATGGTAGCAAACGGGATAAAGATAAAGTGATGTCAAAAGCGCCGAAATGAGGAGGGCACATCGGCTTGCCATATTCTAACCGTGCCGTCCTCAACATGCACGAGGGTCGCTGCTATTGCTCTTGACACACGGCAAGGTTGGTTTCACACCCGAAGCGCCTCTGCAAACTTCGCGGTCTCCTTGGCAGTTTTCAGTCCCGCAAGCTTCGCCAAGAAGGAGAACACAGTGGCCTGCGTTTGTGGGTTGCACGGCACAGGGTCAAGAAAGATAAGATGAGATGGAGCGGAGTAGAACCCAACCGTTATCCTTGAAAATATGATACAACTCACGTTGTCACGCAGCAATCAAGCGTACCTTGAATAGCTATGAAGTCGAATATTGACAGCCAGGTAGGTCTCTCTATCATTTCTAAATGCACTCACGCGTTTTTGCAGTTGCCATAACCACATATGCCTGAGTAGATCAGCGCGATGTACGGGCCGTACAGTTTAAGGGCAAGACCTGAAGAGTCCGTACGGTGATGAACATCCCAAAAACAAAACAAGCCAGAGCAACGCCGTCCTTCTTGACGTCCTTAAAGCCCGAATCCCTGAGAACTCTGTCTTCATCAGCCAACTCGCCAGTGACGACACGCCGAGTATAGTTCACAAGAAATAGAGCCTCCTGAGCTCCAAGCTCAACATCTCCCTGTGCGATACAGAAGAAGACGCTTACATTTAGTCGGTGAGCTAGGAGTAGACTGGCATGGTCAGAGGTCTGTCTTAGCGCACAGACTTCAAATAGTGATGTCCTGCGTGTGGAAAACACGGTTGATAGCAGCGCAGATCGAGCAAAAAAACATCTCTGAAAAAAGCTTTCAGCATGCACACACGGGAGACAATTAAAGGTATCCACAAACTAGCGCACAAAACTAGTGGCAACAGTGTTGCTCTGTCCTCAACGGCTATCTTTCCCGGCGCATTGAAGAAATTAAGAAAATGGCACAAAGCAGACGTAGAGAAAAACCGCACCCAAGATATAGCCATCCCTTTCCACCTTTATGAACACGGCGATCGTCCTGAAAGCTTAAGATTTTGATAGACCTGTGTGTCAGGGCTACTTAAATAAGTAATGCATAACATAAAAGTGAACCTAAGTGAAGATTGCAGCTTCAACTTGCCGCGCGTCCGCAAGGCTAGCAATATTCCATACAGTCAGAGATCATGCTGTGAAGAAAATGTGCGTTACATGATAAGTAGGACGTAAGCACAAGTATATCTACTGCCCCCCCCCTACGGTATGCGTGCACCACACCTTAGCGGCCTTCTTTTTCTCGCGTCGCTTCTTGCTTCTGCTCGCTCCCTTTTCTGAAGTCGGAGCGCCGTTTACAACATCCGTAACGACTCCGTTTCCCGCCTACAAAGAAATAAGACCCCCGCATATATCGATTTTCCAGGAGGTTGACAGTTGACGTGTCCGATTGCATAGCACGCTGAAACATCAGGAAGATCCTAGGGTTCCTCTCGTGCAAATCGAACTCGCAAAACTAACTACAAACAGTTCCTTACACAGCCGCATTGCATGGCCGAAGAAACCAAAAAGTCTACTACCGTAAATTTATTTCGAGGCGATGAACGTCCAAGTGGGTAAAAGAGGAATGAAGGCGCTACCTCCTCAGAACCGTTGACTTCAAGATCAGCTCCCATTATGACCACTGTTCGAAGACTTAGGTATCAGACGTGTTTACAGGGATTCGGAAACTAATATATCCCCCTAGGTCCCAAAAAAATGCCACGAGGGACACGGGAAGACTAAGTATCGAGCTGAGAGGAACGTGAGCTGCACCCTCTGCTCGCTGCGTGCTCGAATTTGCCGACTCTTTGGCCTTCGAGACGGTAGGCTCCTTGCCTGTTGAGTCCGTAAAAAGTAGTTTGCGGCAGAATGAATAGCAAGCTCGCCCCCGGGGACTGGACGGGCACGGCGCTCCACTCCTTTCAAATTCTACCTTGCGTTGGTGACACAGACCAGAGAATTGCACATCTCGATCTGAGACCATTCCCGATCCTCGTTTACCACGATTTACCAGCTCCGTCTCTATATTTATACTACATTGCGAAGTTTTATATCCATTTACCATTAGGCCACGACCATTTACCATTCCAGATCCTCGTTTACCACGCTCCGTTCTGAAATTACCAGGCTTCTACCATGCTTCAACCTATGTTACCGCAAATTACCAATGATTTACCGTCAGTTATATATTTTTTTTTAATATTTTAACGTTTACCACCTGATTACCACCCCACATAGGGGCTTACCGCCGTTTACCACCAGTTTACCACATTTTAACACCAGTTTACCACATTCTACCACGATTCCTTCTCAGTGTGAAGGTGAACATCGGCGGTGTCTTCTATCGCACTAGAGACGGGGACAAAGGGAAAGTGACAACCCAGTGTTTCGTCCGCGCATCCTTCCCCAAGAATGATGCCGATGCCGATGACGAGTGGGAGGACAGGTACGACCTCAACCACCAGTTTGCATGCTTCTTTGCCTTTTCGTATATCTCTGCAACATATATGCAATACGTCCCCAACATACTAAGGATATGTTGTACGTATATTACAAAAACATTGAACATTTCGTGCGCAGGTATGGTATCATCAACGCCATTCTGCGGGTTACCATTGGCGGTGTGCTCTACACTTTTTTTAAGTGTGATTGGCTACCCGTGCCCACGGAAGCTCAGATCGCAAGCTTCAAGCTGAAGAACTCCATCCTCGGCGTGGACAAGGTGTCCAAGGCTTACTACACCTTCAACCCATGGGACACCTCCAAGTACACTATGGACAACCGAGAGCCCTACCTACTGGCCAATCAAGTCCAAGCGCAAGTAGTGATAGTCAAACACCCCTGCATGGATTCAGCGGTGATACTTGATACGAGCGACCGCAATATGGAGAAACTTGCACTCGTTGATAGGCCCGTAGGTAGTGATGGTCACTTTGACACATGCGGGAAGTGTAGAGTCGGTGGCGAGCTCCTTCTGTGTGAGAGGGCAGGCTGCAAAGAGGCTATGCACGTGCGATGCGCAGGGCTCACCGACATCCCCACTGGAATGTGGTACTGCAGAAAGTGTGATGACGCATAGTAGTGCCTCTGTACACATTTGATATACCTGTAATATACCAGATACGTATTGCGGACATATTGTAAGTATTATGCAATATGTGAGCAGCAGGGGGGTCTTACCGCTTTACCCCATGCAATCATGTGTTGCATAATTCACTCTGATTGTAGACATATTGCACATGTATTAAAGATATTCTGCATGAGGGAATGTTTCAATATGTGTTCAACACATATAATTATTGCAAACGTGTTGAATGATTCATCTGATTGTAGACATATTGCACATGTATTGAACGATTCCTTATGCGTGAATGTTTCAACATGTGTTCAACACATGTTCAATGCATGTGTTGCAGGCGGTTGCAGACATATTGAACACCCCTCCAATCGTTTTGCCTTATTTCAATACATCGGGGCCCCAATTCAAAAAGCCCCCCAGAACCGACTTCTGCGATACGCGTCCAAATGCCGTGAAAACTTGTCCCCATAACGCTAGACCCTTCCTTAGATGATACCAAGTGCTAGTGGGTGAGTCTGACACCATTTGGGTGCCCATGCTAGCATACTCATTTTCGCTGTGTCCAGGCTGATCGCGGTTCAATAGTTTGGCCAATATGTTACACGTGTATTGGAATGTCCAGATATTAGCATACCGTCTTCAATATGCCTCCAATATGGAATATGCCTCCAATACGTGTTCAACACGTGTATTGGACCCGTCTAGAAACGTAGGGGCTGTCCATATGCAAATCCACACGGATGAATGGAGCAATAATCCGTAGGGCCCGCACCTACGGCTGTGGCAAGCCACCATGGGGCTTCTGATAAAACAGGAAAAATATGTAATATATATCCTGTCACTGAAACTGTGAAAATGCAGGTGTGCTGGCTCGTGGAATACTAAAGTCAGATAAAACAATAAGATGTTCTGGCTAAGTGTTTCGGGAGCCTGTGACACGGTGACACAGACAGCACTGCAAGTGACATCCAGGCGAGGGGTGACACAAAGGGTGCACCACTGCTCCCCTCTGGGGGGGAAAGTCAGCATCCCCGTGACACCACCTCACCCCGAAGGCGGGAGGTGCACTGCAGGGCCAGCCGGTACACCCGGACAGGCGGCTAGAAGAAATGTTAGAATGTTACTCAGAGAGGTCTTTTTCAACCTAGCTAGAAGCAATTCCATGCTGTGGCGCTAGCACATTCTCACATCTCAAACCCGAATCCAATTTTAGGGTTGTGGAAACTTTCCGTTGGCATCGCCGGTGATGGCCGAGTTGGGTAACCACACTGGTGAAGAGCGTAATGCCGGCCAATCGGTGTCGTCCTCGTCGGGGAAGACGACGCCGTAGCACGCAGGCTCTTCAGTCTCATCAGGCAGCGGAGAGGCGGCATCGTCCGTGGCGTGCACCACCAGAGAGCCGCTGCCGATGGTGTCGATCGCATCACCCTCACCAGGTGAAGGCAGGGAGAGGCGGGCGGAAAGAAACGCTGCCGCAGTAGGCTGCTCCGTGGGTGGAGCCGGTGGGTCCACTGCAGGGGGCGGTGCCGTGAGCGCGGCGGCGGATGCATCGGGCGGCGGGCGGGCAGTGGCTGCCCGCGATACCTCAAGATGCCTGTTGTTGGCGAACGCCTCGATGCAGACGTACGGGCAAGCACCGCGGGTGTCGGGGTGGGAGTCCGTAATGTTCCACATGCGGAAGCAGACGGTGCAGGGAAAACCTGTGCCCACCCACTTGAGGTACATGGAGTTGGGTGATTCGGAGGTCCACTTGCCCTCCAAGGGCGCCAACGACTGCTTCTGCATACGCAGTGCCATGGCAGTCGGGGAACGCGGAGAGGGGGTGGGCTTCTGGGGCGCGCTTTTAGGGCGGTAGCCAGAGCCCTCGGGCGGGATGTCGGGAGCGGCGGAGGACGAGAGTGTGGCGAGGGGGTTCTCGTCCCGAAAGGCGAGGCGGACGCGGAGAGCAAGGCGGGCAAATGTGAAAACCGCACCCGCCCGTAACTCGCGCAACACCACCAGATACAGAGGGGCAACGTACGGTGATTGTTTCGCGGATTCGGACAAGATGTGCCAGAGGTCCATAACGCGGTCGGTGTCGTTGTACGTTGGCTTGATCTTCTGGTGGCGGTCACCAAGCCGTCGGATTAGGGCAAGTTGTGGGGCGGGGTCCTTGATCTCGGTGAGGACAACCGCCCGCATCTGGGTCCAGAAGCGCATGCCGTCCGCGTCGGGCACACCCTCAACCTCGTACCGTAAGCGCTGAAGAGCGTAGCGGCCGTCAGCAGGGTGGTGGCGGGCACATTCGTGATACACACTCAGCGCGTTGCCACGAAGCGGGTGCGGAAGGATGCTGAAGAGGATCTCGTTGATGGTGACGTGGTAAAAGTCATGATCGTGCTCGAGGTCGAGGAGCTTGGCCGCCTCGCTGTAGGAGACGGGGTACAACACGTGAGCCAATCCAGAGAGGAGGGCGTTGAAGTCCACGTCGGCAGTCGCGGTGTCCAAAGTGTAACCATTGGGCATCTTGAGGCCAGTAGACTTCAGGAACGAAAGCAGGTCACTTCCATACTGAAACGCGTAGGCGAGCTGCTCAATGTACTCATCCTCGCGCCCCTCCTCCACAGGTGTGGTGCTCAAAACGTCGGGGTCGTTGAAGTAGTCAAAAGCCGTAGGGGCGTCGACCGTCGATGTCGGCTTCGATCGCAATGAAGACGTCCCAACAATCCTGCGTGGTCTACGAGACGAGGCAGGGGTACTCTGCGATCCGGAAGGTGAATTTGACGGCGAACCGCTCTGATGTGTGCGGGCAGCGCGCAGAGCGGAGGCAAGTCCTTCACGTCGGGTTGAAGCCATTGTAGGGATAAAATATAGCTTGTCCAGTGGTAAATGAAAGCACACGAAGTGTGCAACAAAAACGGCTGAAGATGTCGAAAAAAAAGATGTCGAGATGTCGAGATGTCGGTGCCGTGCCGTGACGTGCTGCGCGTGTGCGGTGAGGCTGATGTCGAATTTTGCTGCCAAAAGATGTCGACAGAGTCGCGAAAGCGAAGCGGACCAGAGAGAAAACAAGCCAACACGAAAGGTGCGTGGGCTATAACCTGATAAAACAGGAAAAATATGTAATATATATCCTGTCACTGAAACTGTGAAAATGCAGGTGTGCTGGCTCGTGGAATACTAAAGTAAGATAAAACAATAAGATGTCCTGGCTAAGTGTTTCGGGAGCCTGTGACACGGTGACACAGACAGCACTGCAAGTGACATCCAAGCGAGGGGTGACACAAAGGGTGCACCACTGCTCCCCTATGGGGGGGAAAGTCAGCATCCCCGTGAGCTTCCCCGCACACGCGGGTACGTGGGGATTTTCTTTCTTCGTCTCTCTTATCCTCTTGCTCTCGATCATGGGAGGAGGGGCTGCCGCCTACACGGCGGCCAACGACATCGGCTCTGTACAGGTACCGGGTCGGGCTGCTCCGCAGCCTGTGCTGTGCAGGGGGGACTTGTGCATCTACCCGGGTATCTCCGAGTTGGACCCCATCACTATGGAGGCGGTAATGCACTCCCTGGGTGCCGCGACGGTGGTTCACCGGCCGCCTGACCCACTGGAGTGCAATGCTGCAAACTACTGCCGTGGACATTGTGGTGATGGTGCTCCTCTGTCCTTTGACACCGAGTAGCTCTGGTTATGGTTCTGGCAGTACACCACTTTCATGGTGGTGTGCTGAGATGTGCTTTCACCTCAACATGGTCTTCAATCTAATTTATGCTTTTACTTTGACACCTTTGAAATCTTCAATTTGACTTGCTGACACAGAGCCTTTCAGTAGTTTAGCGGGACCTTCATTGCTCGTATGTTTCCGCTCTTGTGCTAGCTAGAGGGTTCTAATTTGTGTATCAGAATTGCACAATTAGATTAGCAGTTAGGCCTTGTCACCCTGGCTCCTGCCCTAACACTTGCATCTTACATTTTCCGACTCTCCTAGTCAGTCACAACCCACAGTGTTGGGGTGGTGTGCTGAAATCTGTATAGGCAGCCCTGACCGGGAGTCCCGGTGCAGGCCCCTATGTCAGACTCCTAGGACCGACACTGGACTGCTGACTGATTTGTAGGTTCGTGCTGTGACACACGTTGTGTCACAGGTAGGCTAGACTCCGAGACCGTCCGAGACCGTTCCGGGTATATCTAGCTTAGGGTTTATTTATCTTACACAGTTTATCCACATTGAGTACGGGACTATCTGATAAATAAACCCTAAGCTAGATATACCCGGAACGGTCTCGGACGGTCTCGGATTCTAGCCTACCTGTGACACAGCGTGTGTCACAGCACGAACCTACAAATCAGTCAGCAGTCCAGTGTTGGTCCTAGGAGTCTGTCATAGGGGCCTGCACCGGGACTCCCGGTCAGGGCTGCCTATACAGATTTCAGCAGTTGATGAAAACGTCGGGGAGAGTTGAATATGTCTCGTATATATATACAAGTCGAACCCACCCATGTCTATTTGTCTTACAATGTTGTGGTTTTTTCTTTTTTTTCTTTTTTGTTGTGAACACAAAGGAATGGGCAGACGCAGATCATGGGAATCTGGACCTCACTTGGTCGGAGAGTCATGTGACCGTTGGATGGTCAACGCCAACTTTGTCCGGCCGTATCCGAGCCGTCCGATGTCCAAATCCACTTTTTGAGACCTGATTTGAGCATGGCCCACCCCACTTTATATGGATAGCCGCGAGGAATTTTTCATCCGAGTAATTTTTTTTGACCATGCGACGCCATACCCATCTCCCGAATTTTTATTAGCCTCCAGCACCATGTAAAAGCCCACGCGACGGGCGGGCGGGGGGTGAGATCAACCAGCACTTCAAGAATTTCCATTTAGAATTTTTGTTTTCCATAAGGTAAAGGTCAACTAGAGCTTGGATATTCTCCGAGGAGATACTGACATACATACATAAGACATAGGATTGAGTTGCTGTGTCGCTTTCGCCCGTAGCGTCTCTGTCTGTAGGGAAAACAGCATATTTGTTGAGCTAGGTGAACAACTCGTCATCTCTGAGACCGTACATTTCCCGTTCTGCGTCCCCTATTTCCCGTCACTATAGCGATAAGGTGAAGTTTTGCTGAAACATTTCCTGCGTTCGTCTAGCGAGCAGATGTCACGAGATTTTCACACTGAGTTAGACATCTTGGAAGACGACCAGAACGTCGAGGACCCAGAGGCTCAGTTTTCGGAGCAAGGTGGATACGACGATCATCACGACGAGGTTGACGAGGAGTACAATGACGAGGAGTTTGTCAATGATTACGAGTCCGACAGCAGCGAAGACAACGATATGCGTCAGCAGGCTCTTCCGGTCTCTGGTGCTCCAGAATTTTCCGAGGTGGGCATCAAACAATACGTTCGATCGATACCCTCGATCGAGGATAGTATCCTGGTGAAAGATTGGTGCTTTGCCGGGATCGTTTGCAGGGCCCTCCAACAAGTGCAGAAGAATATCTGCGCCGAGTGAGGTGATCCCCAAGGCCTCTTTCACACTTCTTAGGGCTTAGATTTATGTCCCACCTATTCTACACACTTTTCGCCCGAGATGAAACCAGAAACCATAAGAGAACTCCTTTCGCGCGATTAAAATCACTCGGATCAATTGCAGTGTGCTTTGTCCTTGTGCATACCCCAGTGAGATAAGTGGTTGACGAATTCTGAACGATAAACCCTGTGGCTGGAGGTATCGCCAAGGGTTTGCGCTCTGCACACGTAACAGTTTGAGGTATCAGTGAGGGTTTGCGCTCTGCACACGTAACAGTTTGAGGTATCACCGAGGGTTTGCGCTCTGCACACGTAACAGTTCGAGGTATCACCGAGGGTTTGCGCTCTGCACACGTAACAGTTGTTGATTTCCACGGCCACAGGGCAACGAGAGAGAGCCTAGCACCCTTCACATAGGACTCGACTATTTCTTGTTACATATACAATAGTTCCATATACACATACATATACATATGCATATCTGTACACATACACATATACATATATATGTATATATGCATGGGACCAACTTTTTTTGGGCGATGATCGGTCACATCGTATCATCTTTCCATGCTGCTTTGCATCTGGGTTGGGAATATGTATGAGTTTGTGGTATCTTGTCACGGCCCCGCCCTGCTCTTGATTTTCTTCTCACATCCACTGGGATGATGGTGGGCTGGCTTTTGTTGGCCGATCTCATCCCGTTCAGTATATATGCATATATATATATATATAAGTATAGCAGAGATCGAGCACATAAAGAAAACATCCAACCATGTTTCTATTTGGACACCGCTTTTTGCAAGCTTTGAAAGCATGCAAATCTGAAGGCATGCGTTCTTATTCGTGGTCGCAGATGGGAAGCCAAGCAGTCCCCTAAAGTTGTGAGAGCTGATATCGATCCCCGCTTGTACGAAGATAAGCGTACAATCTACATACCTAAGGAAACATGCCCCGCCCCGCCAGCCACTCAGGTTCGCCGTGCCATAAAATGCATCGCCTTCCGTAACAGTTATTCGCGCAGAAAAGATGTGCAAGATGCAAGTCAAGCTGCACCGGGGCTGGGTAAAAATGCGAAGCAGAGGTCTCACCCAACAACACCGGGGCTGGGTAAAAATGCGAAGCAGAGGTCTCACCCAACAACACTCCTTCCCTTCTCAGTGCTGATCCTTATCGTTTCCTGAGCAGGCTGATGCTTCTTGGACAGCTGACTTCATCTCCGATTTCTCATCGTTGCGCGAGGTGCTCACCCGCAGACGTTTTACTTCCCAGGTTTTAATCAGAAATTGTGCTGCGACCCGAACGCTGGGCCGTTAGCACCCTAAACCCTAGCAGGTGGCACTCGGGAAGGGCGCCCCCTGGCGAAGTTGCTCTAAACGCGGCTCCTTACTCACATCGTTCTGCTCCTTACAAGCAATGTCGACGGGGGCTCGTAAAGTTGAATGAGTGACGATACACACCATTTTGAGTAGTTTTCTCGGAGAGTTTGACATGGATATTCCACACCTGCACCTTCTGCAAATCATGATTTTTGGCGACCCCATTTTCTGCATTTGCACCGGTTCTGCACCTAATTCAACCTCTTGTTTCCAGCTACCGCAACGCTTGCATATCACGTTTCCCTGCGTGTTAGATCATCCTGTCCTCTTTTCCTAATCTTTTTGGGGGAAATCTCACTTCTCAATATCGAAGCATCACTCCTTGGATGCGAGCTTCACCTACACGCATAACACCTCGACTTCGAGGATTTGTGTGGGTAGTCTATTCTAGCAATATGTTTTACCCATCACTGTTGCGAAGTGTGCTGATTGAGTTTGTGGTGAGCTTCCAATCCTCTGTACGTGCCGCAGCGCCTTGTGCGAGACCCCACGTGGCTTTCTCTCAAGGCCCCGCAGCACCCGCCACTGCCGAACCTGAGAGACCAAGTTGCCTGGAAGACGCTGATCCTCGGACACTCTGCCAAGCGCGCCGACGTGGAGCACGGACACTCTGCCAAGCGCGCCGACGTGGAGCACGGAAGTGCGGAGAGCTGCTCAAAAAACCTAGCCGCGGAGCCAACCCTGGTCGCCGAGCCAGTACCAGAAGACCACGCCCCTGGACGAGCACCTCTGCTTTCACTTCTCGCCGCGCTGGACGAGGTTTGAGGAACCCTATTGCGTCCTTCATGAGCTGCCGCTGGCTGCGAGGAGGAGTGCGCGGTGCTTGCTGTGGTCGCTGAACGCGACATGCATTTTCGTTAGTTATTAGAGTCGCTTGTTTATTTCACTGGTTATCCCATTGGCCACAGTCTTTGTTTTCGTAAAGTTATCGTCCGTTACTTTGGGTGCATGGAATGAGCTTCGCCACGGGCACAATAGCTTGCAGCTTTCGGCTCAACCTTCACAATGGGGGTTTTGGGTGAATCTTTGGACAGAGGAGTATTGCGCGTTTGTTGCAACTGCAACCGGAATGGTAAATCCCCCAAAGGCGTCGCTCTGCACTCCCATGCCACCGGCACCTCCACTATCTGTCTGCTCGGCGTCGCTCTTCACTCGCAATTGGCTGAGGCTAACGCGGGGTTTCATGCACATCAGGTTGAGCAGTGCCCGCAAGCTGACGGCGCACCACTCCTTGTGGTTGTTTGCGCTTCTTGCTGTGGGTGAGTGCCCGCATCCACAGGCCTAGACGCTGAGGGCCTTGTATGGTCTCCTCTTTTTACACGGCGCAAGAAGACGGTGAGCTCTGAAAATGTTCCGTGTTCTAGACACCGTTCAAGCTGACAAGGAGCTTTGCTTATGGTCTATGCTTAAGTTACGTGGTTAATATTTGCGTCAGGAGCACAGGTTCCGTGCGATTTCTGCTCATGCAGCCGTTTATACAGTGCAGTTTTATACCCATGCAGGCCTTTCTCCTGGGACGAGGCTTAGATCCGTTGCAGACGCTCCCCATCTCGAAATCTAGAGATGATAGCTGCAGATTCCGATTGGCTGCTGTTAGCACTGCATGCCGTCGCAGCGACCCATTTCAATGGCCTCCATAAATGGCGTCATCGTATGATGGCGCTCGCGAGGGGTTTTGTGGGCTGCAGTGGGGACTCCAGTGGATGCGGATACTAGCAGCAGCCTCCGAGAGATTGTGCGATTTTGCAGCGGTCGATGTCAAAAGCTGGTGAGATCAGGAATCCTACGACCCGTGTAACCCAAGGTTTTGGGCCCATTAGGCAGTGCTTCAGAGCAAATTGCAGATACACGAGATGTATGCACCATGCAGATCCTCCAGGTCGCCATGCACCATGCAGATCCTCCAGGTCGCCATGTGTTTCGTTTGCAGATCCTCAGTGTTCTACCGTTGGATCTTGTGAACAATCCGTTGTGATGGGTTGGCTCTCCAGGACGCGGAAGATCCTGAAATGATGCACTTGCATATGGTTTCAGCCATTGCAGGACGGCATTTTGGTCAAGGGCACGGCATAGTCGTGTGAGGGAACCATACCTGCGGCTTTCGGAGCAAGCCGCTGAAACGCGGCTCATGATGACCACAAGATTGAAACACTGCGCATGATGACCACAAGATTGAAACACTGCGCATGATGACCACACGATTGGGGCGTGGCACTCGCATTGTTGGTGCGCATTGCACTTATCGTGCGCACATCCGATCCTGCTTGCTTGACCCGCGCAGTGTCAGTTGCTGACCTCTATAGTGAGTAGGAGCATTTGCGAGGAAAGGGTAAAACAAAGGCATTTCAGATAATTATTAAGAAGGCAAGGGAAGCACCAAGGGTGCAGTTGCATCATGACAACGCAAGTACCATCTTTCCATATGGTGCCTAAGGAGAGGTTGGACCGCAGTGCTCAGTACAACGCGCCCACACTGCTTCAGACACGGGCCACTGCCAGCACGCTACTTCGCAATGCGCATGCATGCTTTGAAAATCACCCGCAATGGCACATGCTGGCCTGGATATGCTGGGGTGCTCGAATGGGTCTCAAACAGATAATCACACATAATGCTTATTTGAGTATATTTACACACGCATGCATGTGCTTGCATGCGATGTGTTCACCTAAGTATTAAGAAATATCCGACAGTATACAAAGTATTCCGATATCAACCTATGGTCCCAATACCATATTCCCTGTAAGTGTTACTTGCACCCTTGTGAGACTGGTTCAGTCCTCACAACCGAACAACTGGTATCAGCGTGGTCGTGGTTCACGACTTCCGTTAGTATCTGCGTTCCACAACGCGTTGTACAAACACAATTTTAGCCTGAATTTTCCGCCCTTGGGCGAAGGAATCGTGCCTTAACCAAAGCACGACTTGTTCTCATAAGAACACCACATATCTGTTAATTATCTCGACTTGTTCCCGCATAATGATGACGACTGCACGCCTTCAAAAATTGTCTAGTACCAGCGTGTGAATTTCTCCAGCGACCTTTCCGCAAACCGGTGAAATTTCAGTTTGAATCGGCAAATTCTCGTTGGGCAAGTTTTGACAATTCTTGAACTACAAGCTCAGCACCGTATTTTGGTGCCCTTCTCCTCGTGCGGTGATCTTCCGCTGCGCAATTTGCCCCCTGGTGGCGAAATCGTACGGAAATTAACGACTACCGACGCCTCCTCCTTGCTGCCGTTTCCGTGCGCAAGGCTGAGAGCGTAATCGACAGCAGCTGCGTTTTGTTACGGAAGAAATCTTCTTTTCTGGACAACATTTCCGCAGGATTTATTTTTGCCGGCGGTTTGTACCGGTAATTAAACATATTTTAGCCGAAATTATCGCCAAAACGCGTCTGCCGTACCGTAATGATGATGAACACTTCGAATGACTACGGAGCACAACAGCCCGTCACTGGTGCGAGCGTATCTCCGCGACCAGTGCCGTCTTTCGGGCCAGCAGTGTCGGAATTGGGCGCCCACTTCGGGGTACCGCCGTCTGCCGTACAACACACAGCTGGCTTTCCGCCGTTTCCGTACGACTACAACGGACAATTTGTTGCGCAGCCCCCAGGGGCTGTTTTCGACGCGGGATTAATGATGACACCGCAGCAACAAAATTTTCAACATCAGCAATTTGTGAGCCAGCCGCAATTGCACCCGCAGACGCCGCAACAGCAGATTTTTCCACAACAGCAATTTGTGGGCCAATCGCAATTGCAAACGCAAACGTCGCAGCAGCTGGAGTTTCAGCAGTTCGTGCACCACCGGCAACAACTGGAACTGCAACGACAATTGCTTTGGCAACAACAGCAACCGCACCAACACCAACTGCAGCCGAGATCGCTATGGCAAACGCAGGTGCCGGTTGCTCCCGTAGGTTGCAGTGAGACCCGTGTCACCGGTTTCCTTCGGTGCCTTCACACCTGAACCGGTGCAGCCTTCCTCTGCACCTGCCTTCCTTGCTGCTTCCAGACAGGCACCCTTGCACCCGGGCCTTGTCAACCCTGCAGGATCTACCAGCCCTGAGGGGGGGGGAGGAGAACCAACGCCAGTAGGACCCTTGCCGCTGGCTTCACAGCTCAGCGCTGGTTCCTGCACAGTATCTCCTGCAGTGTTCTTTACTGACGTTACGCAGGGCGGTGCTCCTGACCCAGCGATTTTGTCTGCGTTATTGACTTCGGGACCTGCGCCTACCACTTCTTGCCCAAAGATGGGGGATTGGGTCCCCATGGCAACAGGGGCCGCCGGAGGCCCTGGCCAATTTTCTGCGACGTCAGTAACAGAGGCCAGCGATGCGGTGTCTTGCCCGACGATGGGGGATCGGGTCCCCATGGCAACAAGGGCCGCCGGAGGCCCTGGCCAATTTTCTGCGACGTCAGTGACAGGGGCCATCGCAGCAGTATCTTGCCCGACGATGGGGGATCGGGTCCCCTTGGCAACAGGGGCCGCCGGAGTGTCTACGCAACGTGTCTTGCCCGACGATGGGGACGGGTCCCCATGGCAACAAAGGGGCCGCCGAGGCCCCGCTAATTTTCCCGACGTCACGACGAGGCCGTGCAGCGGTGTCTTGCCCAACGATGGGGGATCGGGTCCCCATGGCAACAGGGGCCGCTGGAGGCCCTGGCCAAAATTCTGCGACACCAGCGACAGGGGCCAGCGTAGCGGTAGCAACGCCAAGGGGGCCGACGACTGAAGAACGGGCGGCAAGCGTCGGGATGTTGCGGCGACTGGCACAGGCAAGGACTGAGCGAGCGTCACGAGCAGCTAGCTCTCCAGCTGCCGCGAATGTGCCACTAGCACAGCCAACAGTAAACGTTGCTTCAGCGGGCCATGCAGGTTCTGCCTCAGCCGCCCAAGCAAGCGCTGTCCCAGCGACCCACGCAGGCGCTGCCCCAGCGGCTCACGCAAGCGTCGCCCCAGCCGCTCACGCAGGCGCTACCCCGACTGCGCACGCAGGCGCGGTCCCAGCGGCCCACGCAGGCGCTGCCCCAGCGGCTCACGCGAGCGTCGCCCCAGCCGCTCACGCAGGCGCTGCCCCAGCAACCTTGGCGAGCGCTGCCCCGGCAGTCCATGTGGGTGTCGTTCCAGCGGTTCACACGAGCGTTGCCCAGCTCAGCTACGCTGATGTATTTCCCCAGCTGCCAGCACCCGGTAACCCTCCAGCACCGATGCCAGCGTCAGGTGACCTAGTCAGTCCAGGCTTAGTGACTGCGTTGGAGGCTCATAAGTCGCAACTACAAGCAGGAGTACGTTCGGTCAGACAGCTGAGAGAGACACACGGGTTACAGCCTGCGGACTTGCCAGTTCACAACCCGAACCCAGTTGCACCCGTCAGCGGCTCAACCTCAGCACCTGCAGCCAGTACGCCATCCCGATCTTCGACCAGACACCAGCATAAAGGCCCAGGAAGATTGTCTGAGCAGGATGTTCTCGGTAGAGTTCATAGCAGGAAAGGGCCAGATCAGAAGGTGAGGGTGCTGAAGTGGACTGAGGATGACAATTCCTTCTGGAGCGCCCATAGTAGTGGGGAGAGCGCTGGATCTCAGCAGAGTACCCCAGTTAGGCTGCAGTTGGTGGCAGCTACCAGGAAGGAGAGAGAAACCCTCGTACGTTGGTTTAATAATGAACCACGTACCCAGCCTGGCCGTTTGCAGTTGTACGCAGCCACTGTGACAAATCTGCAGGACTTGAAGGACCAAGTGAGCTCGAGGGGGTACGCTCGCATGTTGAGACATGGAGCTCTCAGACACGAAGGAGGAATTCCCGTTAAGTTCTTCGCGGGAATTAACTTCGGACGAGCACGACCTCTGAACCGACGAGATGAGCACCCAGTTCAGAGCAACAGGTTTGCTGTGCTCCCTGAGGTTCCGTCAGATCAGTCAGCATCATTGGTGGCAGCACCCAGCAACAGCCAGTCAGCTCAGCGAGGATTCCCTGACACTATAACAACTAATTTCCTAAATATACCTAAATATTCCTAAGAATCTCCTAAAAATCTCCTAAAAATCTCCTAAACATGTCATATGAACACATACTTAAGTATAAACTCGTACTGTATGTTAACATTGGGTTCTCCTAAAGTTGGGTAATTAGTGATTGGACGAGAGTATATATAAACTTGGTATAATTCAAAAGTTAGGAACATGACACAATATAAACCGATGTCACATTTAAATACGCAGCTATGTTATTGGTCCAATGTTTAGGAAACCCTAGGCATCGTGCTTTGCTATTGGCTAGATGTTTAGGAAAACCTAATATGCTGCTATTTTATTGGCCCGATGTTTAGGAAAACCTAATATGCTGCTATTTCATTGGCCCGATGTTTAGGAAACCCTAGGTATTGTGCTTTGCTATTGGCTAGAAGTTCACGAAAACCTAATATGCAGCTATGTTATTGGCCCAATGTTTAGGAAACCCTATGCACTGTGCTTTGCTATTGGCTAGATGTTTAGGAAAACCTAATATGCTGCTATGTTATTGGTCCATTGTTTAGGAAACCGTAGGCACTATGCTTTTCTATTGGCTAGATGTGTAGGGAAACCTAATATGCTGCTATTTTATTGGTCCAATGTTGGGGAAACCCTAGGCACAGTGTATTACAATTGGCTAGATGTTTAGGGAAGCCATTGGTCCATAAATACAGTATGAGAAAGTCCTACACAGGTCCACGCCGCATACAAGTATAAGGCTATTGTTCAGCAGTTCAGCCATGGTTCAGCCAATCAATGCTCTCTAGCTGGGTCAGGCGATGCTGGAAGCCGATGCACGACACGCGTGCCGCGCTTGGTAAAGTGAATCGGGGGGTCTCATTAGTAACAGCCCGTGCGTACTTGATGAAATAGGTGCATGACGTGGTAGTGTGTACTGCCAGGGAGATCTTGAAACATGGCCTTGGAGAGGATGGCGGCACATGGTACGATGAGCTCTACACAATCCTTCTTGTCCACCACTGTTACCCCTTGCTTTGTACGGTACTCGTCCTGGATCTCTCTGTACGCAACGACCAGGAATATGACCTGGTCACAAAGAAAGCAGTGGTTATACTATATTTAGAAAAAGAATAAACACATCCATTCGGGTCGCAGCATCCGTGCTGCCACAAATACAACGAAAGTTGAGAAATCGAGGGTTATGGCGCATCATGCGCGCCGGCAGAGAGTATCATCGAGCGGTGCTCCGCGTATTCCACACTAGGATCACCCCCCTCTGGAGGCGGCTCTACAGGTGTACTCGCTGACGGCGAAAGCAAGGCACCTCCTACGGCCTGATCAATACGTTCGGCCAGCGCTGCCGTCCAGAAGTCAAGTCCTGTTCGAGCATCCCGCCGGGCCCGTTGCTTGCAGAACTCCGGGTTACGCATCCAACGTTCTATAGTACATTGCGGCGCGAAGTAATAAAACCAATCCCGTGGACGGAGCTCATCTCGACCATCGCTGGTACGTATGACCTCGAACCGTTTCTCCTTACACGTGCGCACCGGCGCACCGTCGGAGTTGGTTTCCCGTATGGTGTCACAGGTCTGGTTCTTGTCCCATGAGCTTCGGTCGTCGCGAGGGGGGTAATGTCGGCACCAATTCACGCATACATGCACGGCGTGGTCCATGTGTGACCCGGTCTTCAGAAACTTCCTCATTCTATATAGACTTGACGGAAGATTGCACTTTCCGGGCCCCCCCATGAGCATGATCAAAACCTTCAAAAACTTGTCGAATGCAGGCCTCGACCAATGTTGCGCCCTTCGCAGCTCCATGAAGTAGCAAACCGCCTCGCCCACCGTCAAGTGGTCGGCGTCGGTATCCCCACGAATAACGGGTCGCCTGGCGCCATATCTGTGTCCCACTCCTCCTGGTCAGGTACGACGTCGTTCACGTCCGATTTCGTAGGCAGGAATTCCTCCAGGTTCGAGCCGGCCTCGTTCCACAGATCTTCTTCCTCGCAGTTGTGCTGGCTAAATATCTACATCCAATGGCAAGTAAACCCAACCAGCAAGCCAGACCGTCAGTATTTTGGAGAGAGTCTGCTAGAAATGTGGCAATCCATGACAAACAAAGATACCAACCCGCGCAAAGGAAACAAGAGAGCGCTAGCAGATTTCCAGGCATTCCCCGATGGGTGGCATATCGATGGGTGACGTGGCAAATACCTCCAGAATTGTGCTTTTCGTGACATCCGCCTCCGGCTCAGGGGCATCCGCCGCTGCAGCAAGCAATTTCTGCACATCGCCATCCTCCTCATATGAGTCCAGATAGTCCAGTGTGGACACGGGGTCACCTCGCACCACACCCTCGTCGAGTTGAATCTTCACCTCGGAAGGGACTCCATGTACACCGTGCATGCCGCTGTCCGGGAAAGTCATGCTTGTGAACACGGATGGTTCAATATTGTGTAGGGTAGGTCCTGTACATGGTAGGGAAGTCACACGATACCTCGTGTCCATGCGTCCCCCATGGTCCTTAAGCCATGCATCGATTATTCCCATAAGGTTCTTTTCGGCGGCCGAGAGAGGGCCTCGACATGCTTCTACGAGTTTCAGCTGCGTGCGCATTGTGCGTCGTATGCTGGCGCGGGTGCTTGCGGATCGCTGCACCATTTGTTCCACCTCGTCCTCCGTGAACGACACCGATGCCCAGTTAAACCAGTCCTTCTGTCCTGCGCACATGCCACAGTTATACCCAATTCCGGGACGATTTACATGCATTCGTTATAGACAACTTGTGCATGTTCGGCGTGCCATCAGCAGGTTAATTCATCACTGCAATTGTCATCAGAAGGCGCAACACCTATGCGACGATCATTTCGCAAGGAACAGCGGGTTGTGAAATGGAAGTAAGCGTGCTTCTTCCGCCCTGGCATCTCCTTGCATCACCTGGGTACATCTGTATCAGAAAAGGATCGAGTTCGGGTTTTGTACTTGCTAATCACACTGCTCAACCGAATGGTTGTTGATTCCGCCAGGAGTAAACCTAGCAGGCTGCCAACTCGTTATCGCATGGACGGCGCCTCCCGGTGCACTACAGATCAAAACAACCTGAAATGAAATTGTTATTAACGTGCTTGTTTCCGCCAGGGGTAAACCCAGCAGACTGCCAACTCCATATCGCATGGACGGCACCTCCCGGTGTACTAGAGATCAAACCAACAGAAATGAAATTGTTATTAACGTTCTTCTTTCCGCCAGGAGTAAACCCAGCAGGCTGCCAACTCCATATCGCATGGAAGGCACCTCCCGGTGTACTATAGATCAAACCAACCAGAAATGAAATTGTTATTAACGTTCTTTTTTCCGCCAGGAGTAAACCCAGCAGGCTGCCAACTCCATATCGCATGGAAGGCACATCGCGGCGTGCTACACATCAAAACAAACAACAACCTAATGTTGCGTCAGCGTACATCACAAATAAACAAACTGATATCTGGCGTCGTCTTTCCAAACTTGCTCTAGTTTCTACGGCGCTTGTTGTCCTCCCATGCGGGTGCTGCCGTCGGGTGCCGCCGTCCAGAAATTACGAGTGCGCAACGCTGGAATCCGGTCTGCGCCGAAATTACCACGGCACTCTGCCAGGGTCAAGGTGCGCTCTACGCCGGCCTCGTCCATCCACCCAACCTCGTAGTTTCGTTTCACCCGGACAGCGGGCACGATTTTAAGATTCATCTCAATCAGCTGCTCCCACGTCCAAGACTCCACCGTAAAGTCACCGTGGAAAACGCTGTGGTCAAACCTATCCCGTGCGTGCAGAGCTGGCGCGGGTAAACTAGAGGGTGCGCCTGCGCATGACGTGCGTGAGCCGGACGCCCACCAACCCGACCTTGTCTGACCCGACCATACACCATTGCACGATGAGCCAAGATACATGCCAGTGGTAAACACGCGCAAGCTTGGCTCTATCTAGTCGATAACCCTGTTGAGGGGATACCATGGCACCATCGGCCTTACACCGACCTTGTCTACAACTCTACACCCCCCTCCAACTGACGACGGACACACGACAAACGACTCTCCCTCCCATGACCTCACATCATCCGCCCCTCCCACGAGCTGCGTACACAGGCTGGGTGTGATCCCATAAGTGCAGAGCTGGCGCGGGTAAACTAGAGGGTGCGCCTACGCATGACGTGCGTGAGCCGAACGCCCACCAACCCGACCTTGTCTGACCCGACCATACACCATTGCACGACGAGCCAAGAGACATGCCAGTGGTAAACACGCGCACGCTTGGCTCAAGTCGACAACCCTGTTGAGGGGATACCATGGCACCATCGGCCTTACACCGACCTTGTCTACAACTCTACACCCCCTCCAACTGAACGGCCACACGACAAACGACTCTCCCTCCCATGACCTCACATCATCCGCCCCTCCCACGAGCTGCGTACACAGGCTGGGTGTGATCCCATAAGTGCAATGCTGGCGCAGGTAAACTAGAGGGTGCGCCTGCGCATGACGTGCGTGAGCCGAACGCCCACCAACCCGACCTTGTCTACAACTCTACACCCCCTCCAACTGACGACGGCCACACGACAAACGACTCTCCCTCCCATGACCTCACATCATCCGCCCCTCCCACGAGCTGCGTACACAGGCTGGGTGTGATCCCATGCGTGCAGAGCTGGCGCGGGTAAACTAGAGGGTGCGCTGCGCATGACGTGCGTGAGCCAAAAGCCCGCCAACCCGACCTTGTCTACAACTCTACACCCCCCTCCAACTGACGACGGCCACACGACAAACGACTCTCTCTCCCATGACCTCACATCATCCGCCCCTCCCACGAGCTGCGTACACAGGCTGGGTGTGATCCCATAAGTGCAGAGCTGGCGCGGGTAAACTAGAGGGTGCGCCTGCGCATGACGTGTGTGAGCCGAACGCCCACCAACCCGACCTGCCTCGTCTACAACTCTACACCCCCTCCAACTGACGACGGCCACACGACAAACGACTCTCCCTCCCATGACCTCACACCATCCGCCCCTCCCACGAGCTGCGTACACAGGCTGGGTGTGATCCTATAAGTGCAATGCTGGCGCGGGTAAACTAGAGGGTGCGCCTGCGCATGACGTGCGTGAGCCGAACGCCCACCAACCCGACCTTGTCTACAGCTCTACACCCCCCTCCAACTGAACGGCCACACGACAAACGACTATCCCTCCCATGACCTCACATCATCCGCCCCTCCCACGAGCTGCGTACACAGGCTGGGTGTGATCACATAAGTGCAATGCTGGCGCGGGTAAACTAGAGGGTGCGCCTGCGCATGACGTGCGTGAGCCGAACGCCCACCAACCCGACCTTGTCTACAACTCTACACCCCCCTCCAACTGACGACGACCACACGACAAACGACTCTCCCTCCCATGACCTCACATCATCCGCCCCTCCCACGAGCTGCGTACACAGGCTGGGTGTGATCCCATAAGTGCAATGCTGGCGCGGGTAAACTAGAGGGTGCGCCTGCGCATGACGTGTTAGAGCCGAACGCCCACCAACCCGACCTTGTCTACAACTCTATACCCCCTCCAACTGAACGGCCACACGACAAATGACTCTCCCTCCCATGACCTCACATCATCCGCCCCTCCCACGAGCCGCGTACACCGGCTGGGTGTGATCCCATAAGTGCAATGCTGGCGCGG
>LGRX02003554.1:0-28199 GCA_001247695.2 Cymbomonas tetramitiformis
CCTGGAGAATGCGCATCGACATCACATAGACATGAAGAATGCGCATCGACATCACAGAGACATGATGCCTGGAGAATGCACATCGACGTCACAGAGACCTGATGCCTGCCAGTGATGCCGCAGAAACCTGAACAGCAGTCATCACAAAGCAGAAACCTGCACTTTGTGAAAAAGGGGGGAATCCCTGGAAACTGCCAAAAAGCCGGCATATGCAGATCTGCGGTTTGCCCATGAATGGATCGAACACCTGGTGTCTGCCCAATGCCATCGCAGAGACCTGGCCTGTGATCATATAACATCATACAAACCTGAATCTCCGACCAATGTAAGTGCAGAGACCTAGCATATGCTCGATATTGGCATCAAGACCTGACCTGTGCTCGACCAAAAAGAGAGTGATCCGATCACCGCCCCAATAACAGCGAAGAGACTTACTACCTGCCCAATAGAAACAAGCAGATTTGGCCGTTGCCACACACTTTGTGTCTGCCCAAGGACAGCGCTAAGGGCTGGCCTTTGCCATATACGTAGTATTAACGCAACCACATCGCTTAGAATCGGCCGGTGCCGGATGACGGCACCGGCATCCAATGATTGCATGGAGACCTGGCCTTCTCCAGGCACTTAGCATCCTACCAATAACAGCGGGGAGACTTGCGTGGCCTTTGCCCGATGCCAGCACAAACACTAAAGGCTGTATCTGCCCAATAATATAGTAGAAACCTATAGTGTGCACAAAACTCATAAACTGAGCTACGCTGCCCAATAGCAGCATAGATACCAGACAACTGCCCAACAATTTCCGGGAGATCTGATGCTGGGCAGAGACCTGGGTCTTCAACTACAGCAAATAAACCTGGAGATCGCCCACAGAGAGCGTAGAGACTTGGCAGGTGCGCTAACGGAGCACAAACTTGGCATCTGCTGAAATAACGATTCCCTGGCCGCCGCCCATTCACAGTGAAGGGACGAGACAATCCACTTATTGTGCTCGATGCTGCTGAGAGCATCTGATTTCGAGGCTACACTCAAAGCTCAGTGCAAGAGGCTGTTGTGAACTCCGCGCTATGGACTCTAAGGCGATTCAGCCGGCCAACCCGGAGAGCAGCGAAGCCGCGGGCTGCGATGAACGTACTGCCATCGAGGGTGCACGCGTTGGGGCACGCGGCATCTCACCTGGGGGTTCTCGTGGGCGAGCATTCGCTCATCGTACACAAGCCCCACACCAACCGCAGACTCGGCGCCGTCGTCCCACATGTTCATCTCCTGTACGGCTCTGCACCATGGGAGCTCAGGTTTAGCCGATGCACAAAATATGAAGGATTTGGACTGCAGAATTCGGTCAGCGCACGCAGGGTCCACGCCCTAGCCCACTCTCCTCGGAACGCCAGGGCGGCTATCAGTACTTGGGAAACGACGTGACGTGCAAAAGCGAGCCGGTGTGAACACGTGGACGCGGTTGCGCCGCGCTGTGTGGAAGAAACGCGAAAGTTGCGCTCGTCGCCGGGAGTTTCGCCCTACGCGCTGCAACCGATAGGACGCACTGCGGCCATCTCACGTTAGACATTTTCCCCGCTACTAAGACGAATGAGAGGGGTTGGCGGTAGCGGCGCTTCGCGTCGAAAGCTACTCGCGCGGCCGCGTCGACCCACGGCAGCCGGGGTCGTGGTGTCTCGCATAAAGTGCACAGGAGTCGGGTTCAGGCATCTCCCAACGCCCAAGAGTATGATTAGCTTTGGACAGAGAGATGAGACGGCCAAGGCCGCGAAGCCAAGGCGAACCTCAGGAACTCTTTGATGAATCTCACCGGGTTACACCCTAAACCTGAAACTGGCCTTCAACCCTACCAATATCTGTGTGGGTAGAGCGGTTTTCATAAAGCAGCCAACGAGCGCACTTGAGGAAGACAGACGATCGTAGCCTCGGAATTTCGAGTTTCATCGCTGTGAAATACGAGTCGCCAGTGCTGAGTTAGGTGGACACGGTGAAATGGACACGTGGCTGGGACGAGTTGGCAGTGCCGAGTTAGCTGGACACAGCGTAATGGACACGTGCCTGGGACGACTTGGTACTGCCGAGTTAGCTGGACACAGGGTAACGGACACGTGCCTGGGACACGGCTGTCGCACGGCTGTAAGAGGCATCCGATATCTGGGAGATCGCAGAGGTCCGCTAGCTTGAGGCCACGAAACAAAGGCAAGATATTCGTGAGGATCACATCAAGATTCCGGAGACTCCGTCAATAGCGGACGAGAATCTGTGAGAATATGTGCGGTAGTGGTCGACGGGACGCCCCGGTGCCGGACTAAAACACATTGCACTCAGAGTTACTGTTCAGTTTAAAACAGTAACTACAGTAACTAAAGCACATAAACATCCTACAAAGGAAGAGGCCTTAACATAGTCTTCATGAGGTGCGTTGTCTATCTTTCACAGAGTAAGAGACAAGTACGCTTCGGTATTCAATATATCCGCCCGACCGCCGTTCTCTGGGGAACAACTACAAGCGTGAAGCGACGCACTTGAGCGCTCGCGCTCGTGAGAACACGAATCTGAGCTCAAGCGTTTTTTCGTGTGTGTATACATGCATGTTACGGATACGTATACATATACGTATATGTATACTTACTGAGGAAGTATGCATTGTCGAACGGCGAGTTTAGAGGGAACTCAGTATTTTTCGAATAAGATAGGCTAACCCGAGAGATTTTTCGAGGCGTCATTCTAGTGAAGCGAAGCGCGTTGTAAAAATCAAAATACCCGATAGCTCACGTTTAGCTTGCCAACAGGTAGTGATCGCGGTTTGGGGAGGCCTTGGGACAGTCACCAGCAAGAAGATAACACTCGACCCGTCAGCCACACACACACTTCCAACAACGAGCACGTAACCACTTGCACCTTAGAACTGCCAAAAATAACTAGAACTGTCGAGTAAAAATCCGAATTCTCTGGAGACGCAATACACGCGAAAGATCTTTTGGAGAGCTTAGCTTAAGGGTAGGGTAGGAACCTTCCTAGTGTCAGGTAAGAGGTCCGGGAAATCGTTTCGGTTTGGGAAATTCTCGATGCAGCGATCTCGAAACTGATGAAACTCGAGTCGACTCTCGCGATAGAGATAACTAACTTGTAACTAGAAACAGGCAGAAACTCCGTGACACTACCTCACGTCAGAGGTAACATGATCATTGACAAGCGTTGTGTGTCTTCGAAGGTTTCGAAGTGCGTGTGAAAAATGACGGTGTGCGCAGAACACATTCAAGTAAATTGGACGACGGAATCCTTCCTGATATGTTCTCCGATCTTTGGGGAGCTCGCCAAGTTGGTTAAGAACCCCCCAGTACCGTCCACGTGTTCGAGCGTACTATCAGCGTCGTTGCCACAGTGTTTGCGCAGCGACAACATTGATCATTCTACCGACGAGCCTGCGAATGAGTTGGAAGCCATACTTTCTTTGAACCCGGAACAACTCGACGACATTGCCGACGCTTTTAGCCAAGCACTTCCTGGTAGGGTTACAGGACCCGCAGAGCCCGTTAAACGTTGTAAGGCGACACTTCGAGTTGGAATCGGCTCCGGGGTGTGGAGCTGTGCGTTTTGCCCTTTATTTGGCGGCTTGGTTGCGAAAAACTGAAACTGCACTGCGTTATCAAAATTATAATGCAGGATACGTGCTGCATTTGGGGGGGGGACGAGTATGCAAGTGCAGGAGAGGTCCTCTTCTCTAAATGAAAGCAAAATTGTTTGTTCATCTGATATCCGAAACAAACTACGTTTATACCACGTTGCAGCCTGAAATTACCCTGACAGAGTGTTTCGAGTGGAAGTGATAGATACCCTGTCAGGTCTCCCTTCTCTCCCGCTTCCTGGGAATAAGAAGGAAACTGGGGCCCGGTCGGTGCTTCTCGCCTTGGCGTGGGGTAACGAAACGCGCGTGCGTGGCCAAAGCCTATAGCGTCGCGCGTGGCACGTCGCAGCGGTGTGCAACCATTCGGAAGGTAGTGAGTGTACTACACGCCCGGCACGTTGTACCTGTGTTGTTGCAGGCCTGTTAAAGGAAGCGATAAACACGTTGAAACCATCACCTGCGGAGTCCCACCCTGGGAAGTTTTCGCTGTCGGAGACCTTTTCAAAGTTTCAGTATTCCAACCTGAGCACCTTCTTTGGAGGTCTCGTAAAGGTATCAAACTAAAGCATTCCGCCACACGCTATTCTCCAACAACTCTTCACGGAAGATAACTACCTGAAATAACTCGTTGACTGCTGCACAGTGTCCCTGTGACGTTCTAGAAGTGAGATTTGTATGGACAAGCGACACTCTGATATTGTACATTTCAAGCTTTCATGTTATACTTATGGCAGTGGTACGTGCTCGCTGTTCGGTTGGCCGGGTGATTGAAACTTGCTTGTGCAAGGAGTTTTGGGGCTGCTCAAGGTGGGTCGCTCCGTCGAGTACACGTGGCGCAATGGAACAGACGCGCACGATCGTGTAGTCCAACCCAGAATGTTCGAGCGTCTGAGTGCGTGGTTGCCGGGTGCCTTAGGTCTTGGGAACCCCAAACGTTGTGCCAAACCTAGAGGAGAATATGCGTCGTGAACACGTCTCCTGCGCCGATTCCACCGAGGAGTTCAAAACCAGCAACTACGGCATCACGACCACGTCAAAGGTGGAGTGGGAGTTCGTGGTGTCCCCTGTCCCGCACGGGACATACCCTTGCGAGACCACGCCTCCGCAGAATCCACGGGAAGCGAAACCTCTGGAACACTTCCTCGAGGTGACTAAAGGAGAGAAAACAAAACCTCCACATCCCCTCGCAGTGTAAGGAGTCGTGCCTCAGAGTCACGCATCACTTCAGCTTCGGATGCAAGAAATAATACACACAAAGCACGATCTATCTGCCTCGCATCATTTGTTCAATTGTATGTGTGCTCCGCCCTCGTTGTTAACGGGGACGGCCACTGGATTGATTTGGATGATGGGATTGTGGCTGTCCCTGTGGTACCCTTCTGACGGGTACTGCCTCTTTGAGGGCGTCGGGGATTCGTCTGCGGCTGGCTCTATTTATGTCCAGTGCCTTGGGGCTTTTTCACCTGCCGGGGGACTGGTGATCGACACCACTTTATGGGGTGCTGACATCTCGTTGTTAACGGGGACGGCCACTGGAATGATTTGGATGATGGGATGTGGCTGTCCCTGTGGTACCCTTCTGGCGGGTACTGCCTCTTTGAGGGCGTCGGGGATTCGTCTGCGGCTGGCTCTATTTATGTCCAGTGCCTTGGGGCTTTTTCACCTGCCGGGGGACTGGTGATCGACACCCACTTTATGGGGTACTGGCATCTCGTTGTTAACGGGGACGGCCACTGGAATGATTTGGATGATGGGATGTGGCTGTCCCTGTGGTACCCTTCTGGCGGGTACTGCCTCTTTGAGGGCGTCGGGGATTCGTCTGCGGCTGGCTCTATTTATGTCCAGTGCCTTGGGGCTTTTTCACCTGCCGGGGGACTGGTGATCGACACCCACTTTATGGGGTACTGGCATCTCGCTGTGAACGGGGACGGCCACTGGAATGATTTGGATGATGGGATGTGGCTGTCCCTGTGGTACCCTTCTGACGGGTACTGCCTCTTTGAGTGCGTCGGGGATTCGTCTACGGCTCGCTTTTTGGGAGTGTCTTGGATTCGTCTGACGCTAGCTCCCTCTCCGTGTACAGTGCTCATGGTTATTACACATGCCGGGCGACTTGTGTTCTTGGACCTTGGTATGAGGTACTGGCGCATCGCTGCGAACGGGGACGGCCGCCGGGTGGAAGTGGGTTTTGGGAGGCGGTTATCCCTGTGGTGCCATTCTGGCGGGCACTGCCTCTTGGAGAGCTCGGTAGATTCGTCTGTCGTGCTGCGAGGAGAGGCAGAAGGTGGTGATGTACACCTTCTGTGTTTTCCCTTGAATTTTGTGGGGAGCACTTAGGTGCCCGCATGTTTCCTTTTTTTGACATGGGGTGTCCATGCTGTGTGGTGTGACTGCATTCATGACATAACCATGGACCAACAGGTCCCATCCATCGACCGGGAGCCACTGGGGGGCATGCCAGCAGGGTCCGCTTACTCCGTAACCCAGAGACCAACAGTTGTTTGGCGACGATCGGTCACATCGTATCATCTTTCCATGCTGGTTTGCATTTGGGTTGGGAATATGTATGCGTTTGTGGTATCTTGTCACGGCCCCGCCCTGCTCTTGATTTGCTTCTCACATCCACTGGGATGATGGTGGGCTGGCTTTTGTTGGCCGATCTCATGCCGTTCAGTGTGGTCCACCCTCCTTTTGTGGCGCACCGAGCACTTTTCGTTCAAACGACTTTACTTGTGGCTTAAAAAATCCTTGGAGGCCTCCAAGCTCGGAGCCGCACAGCATTTTCCTGAACGAACCCACTACCTCAGAACTCGTACAAAGGCCGCTTGGAAGCACAAGTGCACGTTAAAATAAAGCAGGTCCCACTGAGATGTGGGCACTTCAGCAGGCCAACATAGTGCAGGGAGCTTCGGAATACTGAGGGAGCAGTTGAGGAAAACAGTGCACGGTCGTGGAAGGAACCGGCAGCTGGGCTGCGTGTTTTGCGTGTTGCTGTCGAGTGACTTGCCCCAGGACCCGGGCTTCTACAGGATAGTGCAACCCTCCGCTCTTTGTAGCGGCTAGCCAGGCTGTGAAGCTCTGTTTGACTAAAACACTTAAGCTCCATATGTACCTGCCTAAGCATAATTTGAGAGGCTGTTGAGGC
Source organism: Cymbomonas tetramitiformis (assembly GCA_001247695.2). Taxonomy (NCBI): domain Eukaryota; kingdom Viridiplantae; phylum Chlorophyta; class Pyramimonadophyceae; order Pyramimonadales; family Pyramimonadaceae; genus Cymbomonas; species Cymbomonas tetramitiformis. The sequence continues at coordinate 6,771 of LGRX02003554.1, forward strand.
AACCGATGACGACAGGTGATGAATGCAGTCAACGAAAAGCTTACAAAAGCAGAACACGACCCTTTGCTGCGCGTGGAGGTGATCGCACTGCGTTTATATACAGGCCCCATGTTCGCCAAGTATAATCCGCTGCTGCGTGAGGTGATCAGCAACCCGCAGTACAAAGGCAACCGCTATGTGAACACCATTATTGCCATCAACAGTGGCATACTGAAGTTGAGCAAGATCCAACCGGCGGTGAAGGTGTTCCGTGGGCTTCACGGCCGCGTGCTCCCGGAGCAATTCTGGCAACCGAATGAATATAACATCATGGTAAGATAGCCGCTCAATCAGCCATGAAAAGTCGCAACCGATAGTGTATATATTTAATTTGGAAGAACAGTATTGATTATGTGTTGACCTCGTTGGATTCCCTCAGTTGGGATGATGTATGTACTGCTTTTTGTGATCTAAGATTATGTTATGAAAAGTGCGGTCTGTTCTACTAAGAGGCAAATAGGGCCAGTGTGAAAGAGGTTGCCACACACTGCAAGCCGGCAGGTGTTGAGTTGCAGCGCTGTCATTATGAAATATGTGAAAGCTTCAGTGAAACTACCTGATATACTAATATTGAAACTACCTGATATACTAATATTGAAACCTTCAAGGAACCCAGCTACGCTCATACAACTTTCTAAGGTCAGAGTATTTGGCGGTGACTCCGGCCCCGGTGCTATCGGTGTTTTCCTGTAGGGTGGAGTTGAGATGGGATTCATGAGCGCAACTACCAGGTGCGCGGGCTTCAATGTAGTTTCAGCGCAGATAGTCGTTGATGGTTATAGTAATTTCTCAGCATGCATATGTTGCACTGTTTGCAACACTACTAGCCCGGATTGGTCGTGCTGGACCGTACACTGAGTGTCCATGCTTCTGTGCGTCGAATCGCGCCAAGCATGTCACCTTGATGTTCAGCACTGCTCAACTGTTTCTTGTATGCAAGTTGTTTTGCCTTATGCAATCTAGCTAAGGGGGATCCGCAATGTTGCATGGGTGCTTGGCAGGAAGGAGGTGGCCATGGATTATGCGAAAACCCCTGATGAGCGTACGCCTGCTTTCCTTTTTGAGATGCAAATGGGGATGATCGACCGGGGGGCAGACATTTCGCTTTTCAGCCAATACCCCGAGGAGAATGAGGTCGTATTTGCACCGCTCACTGGCATGGAAGTCTTGGGGATGCGGCCCAAAGAAGGTGCTCACTATGCTGCAAACCTCGCAGCCACAAGCAATGTCAACCCCATCATCCGCATTCAACACACTGACGAGCCAGCCAGAGCCCTGTTCTGCATCCTCCGCCATCCATAGCCAAGCAAGACCCTATGCATACGCCTGTCACAGAAAGCATGTTAACAGGGTGCTAGTCACTCTGAGTGGATCACAAGCTTTTTCAATCCTACAGCTCTGCAAGCTGCGCCTGCCATCAGTCCTCGATGCTGTGACCCATTCCCGAATAACTTGCTCCACCCAACCCCCAGTGGCAGCAGCACCCTGTAAGCCTCTTCTTGTAATTCAAAATCTCCCTTATCAGTAATTGCGGTAATTTACATCGCAACTCTCCTCGTCGCTGGCGTTGCCGTGTGAGGAGACCGCTCTTCATCGTCGCTCTTGTAAACCTCCATTCACGTTCCCACTCTCCAGCGGACAACCTAGGGGGCCTCGGTGCACCCAGATTGCGCCCAACACCCCTGCAAGTACTACCACGACATCGCTGTGCCCCGCGTGGAGGAACTTCGCAGCTCAGACCCTCCTAGCCTGTGGGTATGAACCTGCGCTGCAGCATGTCGAGCAGCACCTCTGCTTCTTGCTCGAGCCTCCAACTCCCTGTGCCAGGACCGCCGCAGATTGTCTTGGCACCACCAACAGCGGTCTGATGCCCTCCGATCGCAGCTTCTGTGCCACTTGATTGAGGTGGCTGCACTGGAAGTTCACCTATTTTGGGTCAGTGAGTCAATCCTCCCGTAGAGAGCATCTTGGAACTAAGATTAGTAGCAAGGAAACTGTGCGAAGGTCTCCATGCGAAGTGCTCTTCGGTGTTCTCCCCACTGCTCCTGTTACGGAGTCCGGAACATCTTGTAGGGATTCTTTTAGTTTTGGGGGTAGTAAGATTTTCTTCATTGACTGTTCACCAGGTAATTGGTGATACGGATGCTCGAATTTTTGTTAATTGAACTGTGACTTTAGCTTGGGACAGCTTATTGACGAAATATCTTCGTGATGACAAATTTTATCCTCGCCACCTTTTGCAGACACCGCCTGGATGCCCGAGTCGCACCTGCATGCACCAGCGTATCAGTGTGTGTGGCCGTGCCGCTCTCACCGAACGCAGGAAGTGCAGGGGTGGGCACGCTAACGTGCGGGTCAATAAGCCGAGCTAGCCTAAGAAGGATGGCTACAACCGTGCTCGCGGTTTCCACACATCATCCCAACAGATTGTAACTCCTTGGAGGAAATATTGTCATAGATGCCCTCTCAGGCCTCGGTGATGTCAGACAGACATTACAGAATACAGCAAAGTGCAGAATCGGTATCAAGGCTTATTGGGGCTACACAGGTGACTGGTAGGGGGGTGCTGGGTGCTTTACAGGCCATGTGCAAGTGATGGAAATGCGGTTAAGCTGCAATTTAACCTCACAGACAATCGAGCAGATTCTTGGCAAGCGGAAGGATGCGGTGTTGCACCTCTGTGAGGATGAGCTGCAGGAGGTGAAGCACCAGGTACAAAAAGGGACATCAACGCGCCGTATCGACATGCAACCACTCGAAGACGTCAAGATGGCGATTGAGAACCAAAAAGCAAACATGTTCAATCAATCAAGATTCTTCCTGGAGAACGTCGAACGGGTCCTGAATGCGCGTGACGATGTCATGTGCCAGCTGACGGCACCAACAGCCTTCCAGGCAGTGGCAAAGGGAGACAGCAAGGAATTGAAGAGGATGGTTCCCGCATACATGGAGAAATTCAAGGATGCTGATGGGAACACACTGCTGACATGCGCAATAGCCCGACTTGGCCCAGCTTGCGATGAGATGGTGAACACCATATTGGCCTTGCCCTCTTTCGTGATGACGGTGAATGGGCTTGACAAGGATGGCAAGCCGCCATACCTCCTGGCCGCTGAGCTCGGGCTGAACGCGGTGGCGCGTAAAATCATCAAGGGTTGCGGGGAACACCAGGTCATTGATGTGCAGCGTCATGCGGTGCCAGCAGCGGCGGCCCGTATCTTGGCGGAAGTGGTGGTTGAGTGCCGCGCGCAGATTTTGAGTGTCAACGGGATTGAACTGCGGCTGAATGAACGGCACAGCGACGCTCACAGTGCAGGACCGCTCAATTTAAGTGAGCTGTTGGCTGCAGATCGTAGCAACGTGGGTGCCTGGACCGTTGGATTGCTGTTGAGCACGGACCAGTGGTACCTCCCATCGCAGCTCATCATCCTTGACAAGAAAAGTGGTAGCATTTCGGCTGACAGCATTCGAGACCTGGCGGGAGCAGCAGAGTGCCCAAACCAAATTTTGCAGCCTTGGCAGAACAAGCAAGTCCATGCGGCCTTCATTTGTGGACTTCTCATCACAGGCAGCTCGCCATGCACGAGCCTTGACCTATCAGGTGGAATCTTCCCCATCGGCCCATTTATCAAACAATTTGAAATTGCTTGTTAGCCCCTCATGTATCCAGTAGCAGACTTTCTGGGATGAGAGAGATGCCAAAACAAATGGGACAGCGCTGCGCAGTTTATTTCGTTTATATTTGCATATCATCCGTTCGCGAATCTCACATATGTCATGCGAAGCTGAGAAGAAGATGTGTGAAGTACGTCGAAAAGGTTTCACTTTGATGGAACCAGCTGTGTGAGGTTGACGGCCATGTTGTCAAGCCTCATTTAGGCACTGGATCCACGGTTGTCCGTGCTTCTTATTGAAGCTGAAAGTTTGCCAGCCCCCAAAGAAACACACTTTCTCCCGCATTATCACGGTCGCCACTTATGGCTTTGGCCCCCTCACTGCTTGAAAAATTCTCTGCTTGAAAGATTCTCCCCTATTTAGCAAGGATGCATGCGATGTGCAACCTGCAGTCTGTCTGTGATCATCAAAGAGCCACTGAGACGTCTTGTTATCCACAAGTTGCGGCCTTGTGTTCAACATCGAAGCCCACCACTATGATGCATGCCTTCTTGCCAAGTCCAAGTACTTCTCGTGATGTACTTCTCACTGTACTCCTAGGAGCTGTCCTGCATACCCTAGCTTCCAGGCATCCAGGGAATCATGGACAGCAGCAACGAGGGCTTTGTCTCTGATGAGCTGTCATATCAGCTAATAAGCTTAATCTGATCATGGGCCCATGTTCACCTGGCCAAATGTAACAACGGACCCAAACAAAAATGAAGCATGTGTTCATGGTGTGGGCCTGTTGTTACATTTGGCCAGCTGAACAGGGGCCCATGATTAGATTGCATTTTTCTCCTGAGGTTCACAACTGAAAAGATACCCAGGGCACCACCACACGTACCTCATCACCAACGATATCCTGGTAGGTGGGTGCCCACAAGAGTAAGGGTCATCATCTGCCTCCTCACAGGTCCTGCTCTCTGAGTCTTGTCACCGATCAACTTGACACGGGATTTGTTATCGTTGTCCATGATAATGATTCCATTGTTGGTGAAGTGGGTGTAGCGCTTGGATGATGCATGTCCACAAGGGTCAATCTCCCCACTGCGCTCTCAAGCGCTTCTCAAAGTGGTCATTGTCACAGATCCTCCGCTCCATTGCGCCGTGATGTGTAAGCTCAGCGGGATGCTCGACATGAACCCCCGCGCCTTATCTGCTGTCACACGGTTATCAGCTCAGTGGTCCCCTCCTGAGGTCGGCATGTGTTGGATGTGATGGCTAGTCCGCTCTTCCCAACAGGCAAAGGGGTATCACATGAGGCACGCTGTGTGGCCAAACGCCATGCGATCCATACCAACATAGTCATGTGCCCCAAGTGGTGAGCCACATCCGCATCGAGTGGGGGGCCACTCTTTCAGAGCATCCCGGACATCAAGACGCTGGGCCATCCCTCCCTGACGGCAGGTCAGCGTCGACAAAGTCTGAGCTTATTGGTGAAGCTGGTCACGCAGTTGTTGTTAGTCCTCATAATGCTGCCACTGTCCTTTGAGAATCAGACACAGCAGAAGTTCCTGCGACCGTGGAAGAGCGGGGGAAGAACGAAGATGGGCCCTGACCTTCAGGGGCTTCTTAGGGAAGGGTGGGAAATCGATATGTTCTGAACTCAAGTCCCAGACTCCCTTGACAGTCCTCGTAGACATGATTTCTTGGAATCAAAGACTGCTCAGTAGCTGTCTCTGGCAGATATGATGATGAATTGTACAGATGTGCCTGTTTTTTTGCCGTCATTGCTCCCGTTGCTATCGACTGTCGATGCCGTACAGCCAAGTGACTGAGTCTCGGCCTCCACTACTGTTTACAAAAAAGGAACAGGTGACATTAAAGGTAAAATCGAGCGCAGTGAAGTGCCTCAGTGAAAGCCAAATGTACCCGATTGGAAAATTCTCATTTGCTTAGCTGAACAGCTGCGCCGGTTTGCGAGCATATATACTCCTGTACTGTGCAAGGGCTGTGCTATAAGTGTCGTCATTGTCCCTCGACGGGTACCGGATTCTATATTCTGAAGCTAATAAAATTCAATTGTTCTCTAATGCAAACATGTACAAGTGCTCATCTGAAATTTGGGGGTAGAAAATCGCAGCGTAGCCGCGGGATCGAAAATTCAGGGTTTCGGCCTCAGGGTATTAATTTTCGTGGCCGCAAAAATCAAAATTTGCGCCCGGGGTCTTTTCAGACCTACTGACATGCTTCTAAGGAAGCATACTGGTAGGTCCATGCTGCTCAGTTGTTGTTTCCTAACAAGAACTGAGCCAATCTCTCAGATCGGGTGAGATTTGGCTCGCTCACACCCCTGAACGCTCAATTGAGCATCCGCCATACCCCACTCGCTATATCGGATGAGTGCAATCGATGCGCAAGAGCCTCAGCATTCCATTTCTGTTTTACTTTTGTTGATGCGGTAAGCGAGGCGAAAGTTATTCTTGCGAATCACCTTGCGAATCAGCTTTTGCGTGAAAACACATACTCCCGCAACCGGGCGCAAGTTGCCCGCTTGAGTGGAATCTGAAAATGTGAAGAATGTGTTAGCGGATCCTCAGATTGTTGGTACCTACTTGGTACCAACAGTCTTATGAATGTTATTCTATGCATGCATATGCTTAGTATCATGTTTTTTGTACAATATACACGGTCAACCACAGGCAGTAAGACCCCTCCCGTGAGTTCTGCAAAAGAGCAATGAACGCGAACGCTGCGAAGAAAAACCAGAACGGGTAAATCAGAAAAATCGAACGATTGAGATTTGCGATCCGCGATTTTCCGCGTTTCTGAACCGTTCCTCGATTTCGAGCTCCATTGCAGAAGAAAGGGCGATCTGCCTCGAAATTTCAGATGACCACTTGTACGGATCCACATTTGTTACAGCTGCTCTTCCCTGTCTAGAATTGCACTAAGACTACTATGCTCTGAAATGGACGTCGATTGGTCGAAGTGATTCAAGAAAGCGCTAAAACTGCAGCATGCCTCACAGAGAACCCTGTTATCAGGTGTTCATCCATGAATTCATAGTAAGAAGCACAAGGAAGCCAGTTGTGTCAGATGGAACCAGGTGCTGCATGCACTTACTCCACGAATCAATGGTTATGTGCCATCCAATAGGCCGTCACCAATGGAGTCCGTTTCTGAGCACAAAATCGCTAGGATCCACAATATCCCGTGCAACCTCATTGCATCATTATACAGTGGCTGTGCCAATGAACAAAGCCACTGCTCTGTGCATGAAGCGCCTTTCGTGAGTTGCTCTGCATCCGGAAATTCCTGTCAATGCCATGCACAGATGCGTTGAGCACACTCCAAGGATTCCCTTTGAAAGGTCTGTATAGATGTGCTTAATTGAACTGTTTTGCTCGCATATTGTGCAGAGAGTGACATTGGACCTGAAGGAGCCAAGGCTCTGGTAGCAGCCCTCGCACGTAACGACGAGGGGGCGTTTAGTGGGAGCTTGAACAAGCTGGGCATTCGTGAGAAGGGGATCACTGGCGAGGTAGCACGGCAGCTTGCTCAAGCGGTGCTCGAGTATCCCAACATGAAAGTCTTCAACGATATTGCAATGCAGGACTTGAAGCATGACCACACTACAACGTTAGATATGAAGAGGATTGGAGTTCCTGGAGCTCTGGTACTGTCCAAGTTGTTGGTATTAAACGCATCGTTGAGCACCATCACTACTTCTCGAGCTGAGCTGCCAATCGGAGCTTTGAGACAAAATGAGCTCACGGAGTTGGACCTCAGCGGCCAGGACTTGCTATGTGGCCACGCTATCATTCTAGGGGCCGTATTGGTGTTGAACAAGTCCATGAATAGCCTGAACCTACAAGGTATTTGGGATAGTTGGACATCTCTTTGTGATTACAATTGTTGTTGCCTGAATTTTCGTAGCTTTGTCCTCAGAAGATGCGCAGTGCACTGCATGCAGGGAATCGTATCTCAGCGGAAGGAGCCAAGGCATTGGCCATTGCAGTAACCCCAAATGAGCAGAGGGTGTTCAACGGATCCATAAGCGCGCTCAATATTTGGGGAAATGATGTCAAAGTTGAGGGCGCACGAGCGCTTGCAGATGCAGTGAAGCAACGAAAGATACCCATTAAGTTCTGCGGCAGCATAATGGATGTGGAGGAGCTTGACCTTTCGGAGAAAAGACTCCCGCCTGCGGATGTAATTCTCCTTGCAAATGACTTAGTGTTCAATGGGTCCTTGAACACGTTGGACCTAAGCCGTAAGTCCCACATTTTGCTGCTCATTTCTCTGGATATGTATGATCATTCATCAGGAGTTGGGCTGACTTTGATTTCTTGTGATGCAGGTAATCAAATTGGAGACGAAGGGGCCAAGGCACTGGCCGTTGCACTCACCCCGAACGAGCAAGGGGAGTTCAACAAGTCCTTGAACATCCTGGATCTACACAGTGAGCCATTCTCCCCATTCTACTACTGCTCTTTTCTTTTATGCCAGTGAGCATTAATCAAGACATTTCTTTTGCTCTTCACATCTCATTGCCAACAGGCACACTGCATAGCATTTCATTAAAAATAGCTTTCTTCTTACATGCTTTTAAGTGTGTGAGAGAAAATCTCTTTTTGGAATGTCTTCTCTAGGCTGATTCACAGCTTCACATGCTTTTTAGGCTGATGCACAGCTTCTAAGGCAAAATGTTTAGAGTCTTCTGGGTTGGATGGGTAGGGAAGGCAAAAGAACAGAGCTGCGGATTCCCACGGGCGGAACTCCTAAATACTGTCGTGTGTAAAGCCGTTAGATCTAACTCAGCTGCTGATTTTGATCTAACGGCTCAGGAAACTCTGATCGATCTACCGGCACAGAAACCTCTAAAATTCCGCAGGCTCCAATTTAACCATTTCTTTTGCTCTTCACATCTCATTGCCATGTAACAGAGATCATTAGGCACACTGCTCTGTGCCAGGCTGCCGCTGCTGCTGCTGTCGCCATCTCGGAGTGGTCCACCCGAAGTACTTCTCCATGTGCTCGTCGGGAACGGCTGCCGGGTCAATGTAGGAGTGGATGGCAGAGGACAGCTGAGACCAGCCGCCCAGGAAGCAGCACTTCTCAAGCGCCGCGCCCACAGCCCTGGCACAGGTACAAGCCCCCTTGCGGGTGCTGTGGCCAGAGAAGTGTCCCCCTTCCGGAGGGACACACCCCAGCCTCCCCAATGCCAACTGCACCCAGCCATTAGCTTGCGCCGACTGGAGCTTTCCTTGCTCCCACGGCAGCCTCCAGTAGCTGCCCTGCACTTCCGAGCCCGTCACCGGGCGATGCCCCCAACAGGCATCCCGCACCTGCTGCCAGTGCTGCAGGAGCTGCACAAGCCCCGCCACCCCCGCTGCGGGGATGGTGAGCCTCCTCCTGAGGCGCACGTGCCCCCTGCCTTTCTCCTTGTGGAGAACCACGGAGATGTCATCACCTGTGATGCTGATGTGCTCCCTGCGCATGGAGACGCCCATCTCTGGCCGGCCGAAGGTGACGAAGGCAAACACCACGTAGGTGCACGCCCTGAGCAGCTCCGTAGCTGCCCGGCCCACCGGCTCCAGCCCCAGCCCGTGCGCATGCACCGCCGAGACATGCCTGGCAGGTAGCCAGGTCCGCACCGTCTGCTCCTCACCCGCGGCTTCAGCCGCCTGCACCTGGAGGCGGGCCATGCCCTTCACTGCTCTGGAGATCGCCCGGCCCCTGGCAGGCCCGGGGAACCCCATGTCCTCGTGGTAGTTGTTGATGGCGGATAGGTAGGGCTGCATGTTGGACGCCTGCACCGTGCCCTTGTCCAGCATGTGAGCAATGTACAGCCTCACCGTGGCCCCCGTTGCCGGAAGCCACTGTCTGCCCTCCGCCTCACAGAACGCCATGAAGGCCCGAGCCTTCGGCCGGTAGTTGCCCACCGTCTTGCCGCCCAATGCTGCCCCCTGCATCTGCACTGCCAGCTCAGTGAGGGAGTTGTCCCCCAGCTCTCCTCTCCAGCGCTCCTGAAGCGCCGCATCCCAGCCAGTCACCTCCTGCACCGCTGCCGGGAGCACCTCATACCTCTCCTTGCTCATGCCCAGGTCCTCCTTGTCTCCATCCTCGTAGGCAACGTGGGTTAGGCCGTCCGACCCCGTGTCACCCACGGTGCCGGTGTACCAGGCATCATCCTGGGGCCAGTACACCTTCACCTTGAGGCCAATCGCCAGCCCCGCCTGCGGCGCCTGCCCGGCTGCCCGCCTCCCATCCTGAAGGTAATGGCTCACCGGGAGGCGGAGATGCGGAACATGATGCCGTCCCAGCTTGAGGCCCCGAGCAGCTCGGACCCTCCCAGCCGGCTGGGAGTAAAGAGGTCCCTGCCCCGGGGCAAGATCACCACCTCGTCGGCCATGGCCTCCGGCTGCTGGAACCACATCTGCCCCGGCCAGTAGGGCGCCACCACCGTGGCGGCGCACTTCTCCTCCCGCAGCTTGTGCGCCACCTCGTCGAGGAGGGACCACGGGGGGTTGACCCAATTGACCTCTCCTAGCCAGGAAAAGGCCAAAGAGTCCACGCCCTCGCACCCCGGGTCGTGCCACTGTGCGTAGTAGCGCGGCAGCTGGGCGGAGAGCTCCGAGGCGAAGCGGTCCACGGTGTGCTGGTGCCATTCCCGCTCCGCCCACTGAAACCACCTGCGGTTCAGCCGCCAGTCGTCCAGGTCCCGGTCCCGAGACAAGCGGTCGGCCCACTCGTTTGCCTCGCTTCTGATGTACCTCGCCTGGAGCTCGATGTCGTTTAAGTCCAGCAGGATCCACAGGCGCCGCATCCGCCGCATCAGCTCCGGGTTGCGCGACGTGAAGTGCGAGAGCATGGCCACCACCGCCTGGTTGTCGCAGTAGAGGCGTACCACCTTGCCGGTGAGCTCTCTCAGGAAGGATTGCACCGTTTTGTACACGGTCTCCAACTCCAGGTGCGTGATGTGTAGATGCCGTAGCTCGTCGGACCAGAATCCTCTTGCCGCGTGCTTGAGGTTCAGCACCCCGCCACATGCGAACAGAGACGCGTCGGTGTGCACCTTCGCTCTCGTGGGGCTGCGCCAGATCTTGCGACCGTTCCACCGGCTCTGAGCCGGCAGCCTGAGCCACCACTCGATGTCGCTCCACGCCTGCCGTGTGAGCTTCACCTTCGCGCCCCATCCCCGCCTCGTGGAGAGCACGAAGTGGAGCTCCCTGAGATACAATCTCGCCGGAGGGACTGCCAGATACACAGACTGGCAGAGCCCCGTGAACGCTGCCAGCTTCCGAGCTGGGAGCCACCTCCGTTGTCGCGACGCCTCGCTGAGAAGCGCCTTGGACTGCAGGTGAATCTTCTGCAGCCTCGCCGGTGTCACGCGGAACTGTCCCGCCTTGAGGTCCACCTCGAGCCCGAGGTGCTCCACCAGCTGCGTCGGCTCCCATTGCCCCTTTTTCTCGTTGCGCGACAATCCGAGTCTCACCAAGACCCGAGATGTCAGCTCGCGCGCCCTGAGCGCCTCGATCCTGCTGCTTAGCAGCAACAGGAAGTCGTCCATGTAAGGGAGCACCCGCGCCCCCTGCTGATGCTCCTCGCGGCCGCATCCTCCAGCTCGTCTGCTCTTCCGCTTTGCAGCTTCCGCACTTCCCGCCGATCCTCCGCGGATCTCGGAGAACGAAGGCACTCCACGAGCACCTTCATGACCTTGACGAAGATTCGTGGCGAGTCGTTCCAGCCGAAGGGAAGGGCGCCGCACTGGAATAATTTCCCCTGCACGTCGAACTGCATGTACTCCTGGAAGGCGGGGTCGATCCCCACGACGTGGTAACCGTCCTGGAGGTCGAAGCTGAAGCACCAGTTGTTCGGCTTGGCGAGCCGACGCAGCTTCTTCAACGTCTCCATCTTGCAGCGAGATTTTGCGCAGTGAGCGTTCAACCAGCGGAAGTCCATCACAAGACGCCACTTGTTCGTCCCCGGCTTCGGCACCAGGAACACTCGGGATACGTGTCGTCGCCTCCTCGCTCGCACCCATGCGCCCGTTCTGAGACACCGCTCGGGCTCTGCGGCCATCCACTCCAGCTGCGGAGGGGTGGCGTCGCCCAACGACACTCCGTGATCGAAAGGCAGAGGCGCCTTGTCGACCCATCGCATCCTTGCCCCTTTGCTGATCCACTGCATCACCTCTGAGTTCGCGCCAGCTGCGCGCCATGCCCCCCTTCTGCTCCGCACCCTTTCCTGCAGGGTGGGCTCTTTCCGTTGAACGCCCCGAGGGGCGGAAGGCGTCCAACCTTTCCGTGATCGGAAAGTTAGGTCTGGGCTTGGGCGCCTCGCCCAAGCCCTGACCCTTTACCTCCCTTGCCGCTGCCGCGGCCACCTTCACCTTTTCCAGCGCCTTAACCCTTGCCTCCTTGACGGTCACGAAAAGTCGAAACTTTTGCGCTGGCCTTGGCGTGCGTGTTCATCACGGCCTTCGCCTTCGTGGTGTCGAATTCCTTCAACCACTTCGTGAGCACTGAGTCGCTCACCAACCCGTCGCTGCCTGCGTAAACCTTCTCCTCGATGAAAGCCAACTCTGCCCGCAACGCCTCAGCTCCGCCGTGCGACGTTGCGTCAGACTCCATGCTCGCTCTGAGCCGCAACATGGTGTAGCGGTTGTTCAGGAGCGAAAAAACGCCCTTAAACGCGTTGTGCGTTGCGAAAACGCGCTCACTCAATTCCTCCATCGTTGGGGGATCCTTTTCATCTTGACACCAGTCCAAGGTCACCTCGGAAAACGCAATCGCATCGTGCATGTACGACAGCGCGGGGGCAAGCACCAACTGCTCGTAACGCATGGACGAGTTGGTGCGTTTGGAGAGGGCGTCGTAGGTCTTGTTGTTGTACAGGTCGTACATCTGCGGCATGTCAGTCTCCAGTGTCGCAGGTCTCGCAGGGAACGGATTCCCTTCAACGTGTGGGACATACGGGAGCTTTTTTAATGCCTCCAACTCCGCGTCTCCGCTCTGAGCGGAACCACCAGCCTGCGAAACGGCTTTCGTTGCCGCCTCCTCCGCGACTTCAACTCTCGCTGCGAGAGTCTCCATCTGCTTCATCATGAGCTTCATCATTTCGCCTTGTTGCTCCAACAGGACTTCCAGCCCGGACTTCGCAGCCGGTTGTCCAGCCGCGCCAGCATTGTTCTCCGACGCGCTTTGCTCACCTTCTTGATCGCTCATTGTAGTAAGTCGTCAAGGGCTTAAACTTCCACAGTAACGTTAAAATGTGGGGTAATTTTTTTTGCAGTGTGCCGCACTAAGAATTTTTCCGCGAGGAAAAATTTCTTGTGAAGTTCTTTTGCGAAGGCAAAAGAACAGAGCTGCGGATTCCCATGGGCGGAACTCCTAAATACTGTTGTGTGTAAAGCCTTTAGATCTAACTCAGCTGCTGATTTTGATCTAACGGCTCAGGAAACTCTAATCGATCTACCGGCACAGAAACCTCTAAAATTCCGCAGGCTCCGATTTAACCATGAGCTCACACCAAGTGCTTGTGATGCAGATACCAATATTGGTTCCGAAGGAGCCAAGGCACTGGCCGTTGCACTAACTCCAAATGCGGAGGGAGTGTTCTTTTATTTATTTTTATGGGTTTTTGTACACACTAGATCTGAGATGTGAGAATTCCCAAACCTTTAGCCTCTGATTTTACACTTTGAATCTCTGGGCATTCATGCGTGGACCATACACCATCAGCTTCGGGATGAAAATTGCATCTTGCAGTGCAGAAACATGCAAAATGGTGATTTTTCTATTTAGGGTTAAAGTAGGGGATCGTGGTGTTCAACGGGTCCTTGAACACACTGAATTTATTCGGTAGGTTGTTCCCCGCATTCTGCTGCTTGTTTCTTTTGATATATGTGATCATAATCAAGCAGTGACCTTACACCAAGTGCATGTGGTGCAGGTAACACGATCCGAACTGAAGGAGCCAAGGCGCTGGCCGCTGCACTCACTCCAAATGAGGAGGGAGTGTTCAACGGGTCGCTGAACACGCTTAATTTAAGCGGTAGGCTGTTGCACACATTCTGCCGCTTGTTTCTTTTATTTTATGTGCTCATATTCAGGCGGTGACCTGACACCAAGTGCTTGTGGTGCAGATAATTACATTGGAGATGAAGGAGCCAAGGCGTTGGTCGTTGCACTCACTCCGAATGCGGAGGGAGTGTTCAACACGTCCTTGAACACACTCAACCTTGAGTGTAAGATTCTACACACCTTCAGCCTTCTCATTTCACACTTGGAGTCTCTTGGCATTTGTGCGTGGACCATGCGCCATCGGCTTCGTGATGAAAACTCCACTATGCGGTATAGACAGGTGTAAAATAGTGATTTACTAATTAGGGTTAAACTAGGGGAGCGTGGTGTTCAACGGATCCTTGAACACACTTTACCTTAAGAGTAAGTAACACCTTCATCCTTCCCATTTCACACTTTGAATCTCTTAGCATGTGTGTGTGGACCATATGCATCGGCTTCGTGATGAAAACTTCATCGCGCGGTGTAGACAATCGTAAAATAATGGTTTGTCTAATTAGGGTTAAATTAGGGAAGCGTGGTGTTCAATGGGTCCTTGAACAAACTTGGTCTGGCATGTAAGTTGTTTCTTCCATTGTGCCGACCATCTCTCTAGATATGTGTAAGCATTCATTGAGAGCTGGACTCCCTCCACGTGCTTGTGGCGCAGATAATGAAATTGGACCTGAAGGAGCGAAGGCGTTGGCCGTTGCGCTCACTCCGAACGAGGCAGGAGTGTTCAACACGTCTAGGACGTGTTGAACACTCCCGCCGCATTCGGAGTGAGTGCAACGGCCAGCGCCTTGGCTCCTTCATCTTCAATCCCATTATCTGCACCGCAAGCATTTAAAGTCAGACCACCTCTCGATGAATGATCACGGATATCAATGGAAAGAAACAACAGAATGTGGAAAACCACTTACTATACAGAGTCAGTGTGTTCAAGGACGTCCTTGAACACACTGGATCTAGATGGTAGGCCGTTTCCCACATTTTGCTGCTTGTTTCTTTTGATATATGTGATCAATAATCAAGATGTGACCTGACACCAAGTCTGTGGTGCAGATAATGGCATTGGAGACGAAGGAGCCAAGGCGCTCGCTGCAGTACTCACTCCGAACGACAAGGGGGTGTTCAACACGTCCTTGAACAGCATCACTATCACAGATGGAGTTGAGCTGCCCATTGGTGCTCTGAGGAGAAATGAGATCACGGAGCTGGACCTGAGTTGCAAGCATCTGGGGCCTGAGAATGCTATTATTCTGGGAGCAGGGTTGGTGTTCAACACGTCCTTGAACGCACTCAACCTTAGACGTAAGAATCTCCACAATTTCCACCTCCCCGTTCCATAAGTTGGATCCTCTTACATCAAAACAATTGTGCATGGACCATATTTTGTGGTTCCCATGACAAGAACCGGATTGTCCACGGCATAGAAGGTCAAAACAGTGATATTCTCCTTAGGGTCAAATTAGGGGACCGTGGTGTTCAATGGGTCGCTGAACACACTGAACTTGCAAGGTAAGTCGTTTTTGACCTGTCGCTGCATGTTTCAGCGTATTATTTGTGATGGATAATCAAGAGGTGAGCTCACACCAAGTGCTTGTGGTGCAGAAAATAATATTGGAACTGAAGGAGCCAAGGCGTTGGCCATCGCACTCACTCCGAATGCGGAGGGAGTGTTCAACGGGTCCTTGAACACGCTCATCCTTGTGCGTAAGCATCCACACACCTTCAACTTTCCCATTTCGCATTTGGAATCTCTTAGCATGTGTGCGTGGACCACTTGCCATCGGCCTCATGATGTAAACCGCATCTTGCAGTGTAGACAGGTAGAAAAGAGCGATTTTCTAATTAGGGTTAGATTAGGGGAGCGTGGTGTTCAACGGGCTTGAACACGCTGAATCTAGCTTGTAAGTACATCCCTGCAATTTACTGCGTACATTTCTTGATAATTGACATCATTCATCGAGAGCTAGACTCATTCCAAGTGCATGTGGTGCAGGGAATGGCATTGGACCTGAAGGAACCAAGGCGCTGGCCGACGCACTCACTCCAAATGCGGAGGGAGTGTTCAACGGGTCCTTGAACACACTTGACCTTCGGTGTAAGAATCTATACACCTTCAACCTTCCCATTTACACTTGGAGTGTATTGGCATGCATGTGTGCATGGACCACCTAAATTCAGCTTTGTGATGCAAATTGCATCCTGCAGTGCAGAGAGGTGCATAGACAATGATTTTTCAAATTAGGGTTAAATTAGGGGGGGCGTGGTGTTCAACGGGTCGTGCGTGTGCTGCAGGGAATACAATTGGAGATGAAGGAGCTACCGCGCTGGCCGTTGCACTTACTCCGAACGAGGCAGGAGTGTTCAACACGTCCTTGAACACACTAGATCTGGGAGGTGAGAATCTACAAACCTTTAGCCTCTGATTTCGCACTTTGAATCTCTGGGCATTCATGCGTGGACCATGCCCCATCAGCTTCGGGATGAAACTTGCATCTTGCAGTGCAGATAAACGCAAAATAGTGACTTTCTTGCTTAGGGTTAAATTAGGGGATTGTGGTGTTCAACACGTCCTTGAACACACTCAAGCTTACTTGTAAGAATCTATACACCTTCAACCTTCCCATTTACACTTCTGGTCACTTGGCATGTGTGCATGGACCACTTGCCATCAGCTTTGTGATGTAAATTGCATCCTGCAGTGCAGACAGGTGCACAGACAGTGATTTTCCTAATTAGGGTTAAACTAGGGGAGCGTGGTGTTCAACGGGTCCTTGAACACACTGGATCTATGGAGTGAGCCATTCCCCAAATGCTGCTGCTTGTTTCTGCTGAAGTTTGTCATCAACAATCAAGAGGTGAGCTCACAGCAAGTGCGTGTGGTGCAGATGACAACATTGGAGATGAAGGAGCCAAGGCGCTGGCCGTGGCACTCACTCCGAATGCGGAGGGGGTGTTCAACACGTCCTTGAACACGCTGAATCTGAGAAGTAAGAATCTACACACCTTCAGCATTCCCATTCACGATGCAGATGCCAAGGCATTTGTGCGAGGACCATGCGCCCTCATCTTCGAGGTTAAAATTGCATCTTGCGGTATAGATCGGTGCAAAATAGTAAATTTTCTATATAGGGTTAAATTAGGGAAGCGGGGTGTTCAACGGGTCCTTGAACGCACTGGATCTATGGAGTGAGCCATTCCCCAAATGTTGCTGCTTGTTTCTGCTGAAATTTGTCATCAACAATCAAGAGGTGAGCTCACAGCAAGTGCGTGTGGTGCAGATGCCAACATTGGACCTGAAGGAGCCAAGGCGCTGGCTGTGGCACTCACTCCGAATGCGGAGGGGGTGTTCAACACGTCCTTGAACACACTCGACCTTGAGTGTAAGCATCCACACACCTTCAACTTTCCCATTTCACATTTGGAATCTCTTAGCATGTGTGCGTGGACCACTTGCCATCGGCCTCATGATGTAAACTGCATCTTGCAGTGTAGACAGGTAGAAAAGAGCGATTTTCTAATTAGGGTTAAATTAGGGGAGCGTGGTGTTCAATGGGTCGCTGAACACAGTGAACCTAGCTGGTAAGTCATTCCATGCATTGTGGTGTGTGTTTTTCTTGACATGTGCTATCATCCATTGAGAGCTAGACTCACTCCACGTGCGTGTGTTGCAGGGAATGCAATTGGAGATGAAGGAGCTAAAGCGCTGGCCGTTGCATTTACTCCGAACGAGGCAGGAGTGTTCAACACGTCATTGAACACGCTAGATCTAACGAGTAAGCCATTCCCCATATTTTGCCGCTGGTCTCTACCAATATCTGTGATCATTTGTTGAGAGGTGAGCTCACACCACCTGCTTGTGGTGCAGATAACGACATTGGACTTGAAGGAGCCAAGGCGCTGGCTGTTGCACTCAGTCCAAATGCAGAGGGAGTGTTCAACGGGTCCTTGAACACACTAAATCTGAGAGGTGAGAATCTACAAACCTTTAGCCCTTGATTTCGCACTTTGAAACCCTGGGCATTCATGCGTGGACCATGCCCCATCAGCTTCGGGACGAAAATTGCATCTTACAGTGCAGATAGACGCAAATGAGTCATTTTCTTGTTTAGGGTTAAATTAGGGGGGCGTGGTGTTCAACACGTCCTTGAACACACTCAACCTTCTGGGTAAGAAACTTCACATTTTCAACCTCCCCATTTCACACTTGGAGTCTCTTGGCATGTGTGCGTGGAGCATGCGCCATCGGCTTCGTGATGCAAATTGCATCCTGCAGTGCAGACAGGTGCAAAACAGTGATTTTTCTAATTAGGGTTAAATTAGGGGAGCATGGTGTTCAACACGTCGCACCTGGGTAGTGTGGGCATTCAATGCTTTTCTCTGCAGTGATAATTTTTTGTTTGGTTAAAGCCACACACTCACTGTTGGTATCATGGTGGTGAGTTCATGCAGTCAATGGCTTGCAAGATGAAGGCATGGCAACGCTGCAGGAGGCCATAAGAAAGCATCCGAATGCCGCCACATTCAAGCTTGAAATGTCCTGACGGCTCGCAGACGGTCAGAAGCAGTAACTGCCATCTGTGTCAAAAGGCAATCCCTTGCCAGCATTCTAGAGTTGCTGATCTGTGGGTGCATTTCACGATGGGTTCCACACCATCCAACATGTTGCAGCCTAGGCAATGCGTGCTTCGGTGATAGTAAAATGATAGTCATCTCGTGGTGCATCGAAAGTGTGCGTGCGCTAAGAGCATATAGTCTGGTGTCCGATCCTTGCACGCCGGAACTTATTAGCGCAAAGGTTGGTACATAAACGGACAATATGATGACTCGTGAACGTGTCTGCACCCCACCGTCACCACAGAAGGTCGAAGCCGATAGGTGAGGAATAAGCGGGATCGAGGATTCGATTGAGAATGATGTCACGAGCCGTAAGCGACCAAAACGATCGATGGAAGGGGAGTTGCGTTGCCGAGCTTCGAAACGGTGGTCGGCCCTCGTCACTCGTGTGCGGGATAGCATTATCGCGACGCTAGGAGAGGATGGCTAGAGATGCTTCACGAGTCTCCCGAACGTCCAACAACATCGGGCAGCTTTCATGGATCTGTTTGTTGTGGACAAGCACGTTCGATGCTCGGGTACACTCGAGGGCATGGAATGCCCTCGTCAATTCGTCCTGCGCTTTGCCCGAGATGGCATCACGGAGTTGTGCCGCTTGGAAGAGTTGCACATCGATCATGGATACGACGTGGCTCATATTTGCGGCTTGTTGCGCTCTCTGCATATGCGGTTGCCCCTCAGTCTACGTGACTCGTCGAATAGATGGTTGGGTCACGTGGATACCTCACTATTGGGGCATTTACTTTTTGGCACACGAGAACGCCAGGAATTGAAGCATCGCGGTTTCGAAATGCAGCTTTGGGAACCTAATATACGCTTTGCGGTGCGGGCCTTCCCGCCGTCGCGCAAATGCGTTTGCCCAACACGGTGGCGTCCACGATTGCTTCTGCCATGAGATGCGTATGGCGCATTATAATCGCACACTCACGGAAGAGTTGTTCGTATACATTCCATCTTGGGCCCCTTCCAAGGCCTCGATCAAGTACCTCGCGAGTCACGATGGGTCAATCGTCACCTTAGACGAAAACGTTGACGCGAATCGCGCATGCAACGGCGTAGGGGCTGATATGGTATCTCGTCAAAGTACCTGTTGCGTCGACGGCCATGTTGATCCCGATACCATCGAGATTTTAGAATGAGAATGACACGGGAAAGTTACAGACGCCACAAAAAATAAGAAAATCGATCGCTAAATTTGTTGAAGATGCTTTCCGGAGCTCTGTAGTCTCAAGACCTAGACTGCCACATCCGTCCGTCCTTAGTGGATGTGATACTTAGCAAGGCACAAATAAATGGGTTCGAACCTGGGTAATTAACTCGCATGCGGTTCATCCGCGATCGGCAAGCGACCACCACTTATGTCTTTGGATCTATGATGGTATATCCACTGTTGATCCAATGGCGGTCCTCACCGACGGAGATCGCGCCTTTCAGAAAGCACAACCCTTCAAAATGTCGGTCCATCGGACTAGGGATTTCGGATTGCGTCCTTCCCCCATATGCAATGTCGGGCCATGTCATACCTAAGTTCGTGGTCCCATCCTTAAGTGCGCGTCCCACGGGTCTCGCGGGTCCCTCACCGAGCTCTCGCCTCTCTTCGGGATTGTCGTTCGTGCGAACGACGAACGACATAGGACATGCCTTGGTGGGCACCTTCCTGCTTGAGTGTTCGATCGGGAGCTAAACGTATATTGCCATTGTCTATGCGCACGCAGATGAGTCGACTCCGCCGGATCCTCGTGTCCCCCGGTCGACAAGGGTTAAAAATTGATCGGACGGTTTCCCGTGCACGGGTTGCTCCCAGCCGTTGGATTTCGTTTGCGGGGCTGCACTACGAGGGGTTGCTTCGGGGGGCTCGGGCAGGAGTTAGAATAGAGCGACCGAATACCAAGTCCGATACAAAATCCGATAGTCGTGGTGCAAGGGTTACTCTCAGCCGCTAGATCTAATTTTGGGCCTGGTTGAGGTTAAGCTTTGGGGGTCACATAGGTCTCCGAAGTTTAGTGCTGAATGGGGCCAATGCGCGATCCGACGTTGTTGTTATTATTCTCTCATCCGTCCCACCCGTCCCACCGAGCTTTTTGCTCTCCTCGCAGTTGTCGTTCCCACGAACGACGAACGACACAGCTTCTTTCCCTCCTCCTCCTCCTTCCCCGCTCCTTCTTCTTCTTCTTCTTCTTCTTCTTCTTCACCCCAATGGTCAACCCGACGGTTCTCGTTCCCGAGTCGTTTCCGGCCGTTGGATCTTGATGGGTCTTATCTCTCATGCTCCCACCCTCGTCCCACCCTTAAGCGCGCGCCACCCATCCCACCCGTCCCACCGGGCTTTCGGCTCTCCTCCACTTGATTGTCGTTCCCACGAACGACGAACAGGTAAAGCCTTCTTCTCCTCCTCCTTCTTTTCTCCCCCCACCCACACATATATTTGTTATTATATGATGTTATCCTGATTTGTACTGTACACCAATATATAACACTATATCACGTATTCAATATACACACATGCATATATGCATGTTACACGCGCATACCCACATGTGCACATTACTTCTACAACTTCAAGACAGTAGGACAATGCTTGGTAGTAGAATGATACTCACAAATGTAATAGAAAATGCAGCATATTGCTATAGCAGCAGCAACAGCAGCAGCAGTAGGTAGGTGGTAATGATAATAAATTATGTTGATGATATTAATATTGCTATTGGGAAGATAACCATGACATGTCACACGATCCTATGTCCTATGTCGCTCGTCGTTCGCGGGAACGACTGTGACAGGAGCCTTCCACGGTATCGGGAAGGGTGGGCGCAAACAGTTGGTGCCGCACAGAGTTTCTGCTCGAGGGCCAGGCGCGACCGTAGCGGCAGGACCGCCTACCGCAGCTGGAGCTGGTGGCACCCTTGGCCGAAACCAGGGAGCGCGCGCCCGAGGTGCAGTTTCCTATCCCAGCGGCACCCGGAGGCGTCGCTGGTGGCACCCCTTGGGCGGGATACGCGCCCAGGCTACCTCGCCGCCAGGTGGGGCTGCGGATCAGCCCCTGGTATAACCAGCGAAGGCTGAATGCGCAGCACCGGCGAGTGAGCGAGCAGTTATT
>LGRX02003555.1:0-23054 GCA_001247695.2 Cymbomonas tetramitiformis
TCGTTCGATCCAACGAGTCGTCGGGATGAGGGCACCCTTGCACATTGCAGGCGGGTACTCCTTCACTCTCGGCGACACCTTCCACCAGTTTCCGATCTGGCTTAGAATGCCGGCGCCTTAAAGCGGTTGGCACGCCTGCCCCAATCGCTGCTGCATAGTTGCATATGTTCTGCTTCATTATTAGAATATTAGCTCCCAATTTATACCAAAGTAACCGTCAATGCCTTCGTCCTCGATCCAAACGTCAATTGCGCAACGAAAACACGCGAAGAAAGTGCTATGGTCGCAGATAGCGTACAGTTCGCAGGTTGGCGTTACCGTTACAAGCACTCGAGCTCTCAGTGAGCAGGAATCGCACTTTTGGTCCGACATGCTTACGGTTTTTAGGGGTCTCGTTCAGTTGTAAGATGTCGGGGGAGGGCTCTGATATACATTATCGCCCTCCCGATCATCCCATCTTTTGATCGTGTGGGCGAACCGACATGCCGATTCGAGCTTCCTGTGAGCAGGTATCGGACTTTTGGCCTGACATGCTTACGGTGTCGTGACGGAATTTCAATTAAATTATCTGATATGCATTATCGCCCTCCCGATCAGCCCATCACCTAATCGTGGGTGCGATACACGCGCCACGTGAAATATGATATGTCCGGGTGATAAATCATTACACGATCGAATCTTGAATCGAAATTTATGAATCGCCCGCAGGATCGACGAATTGGTTGATCGTGGGTGCGATACACACGCCACGTGAAATATGACATGTCCGGGTGATAAATCATTACACGATCGAATCTTGAATCGAAATTTATGAATCGCCCGCACGATCGACGCAGCAGTTGATCGTGGGTGCGATACACACGCTACGTCAAATATGACATTTCCGGGTGATAAATCAAGAAATGGCGAATCGCCCCCACGATCGAACAGTCATTCCATCCTGGGGGCGATACTTACGCTACGGATACTTTTCGTGAAAGGACTATTCATATTCCTGATGCATGTGGGAGTCCGTTCATTAAAAGTTCAGACATGCAAATATGTTTATTAAAGGCGTGCTTTCGCCCGTAGACTCCTTACATGTTTGACGCTTATGAGTGGCGTTTTTCGAAAAGGGATGCCTCCTCCTTCTTACCTTGTGGATGTATTGCCATGGCTCATGAGCCTCGGCGACATGGCGCGGAACTTGCCTTTGGAGTTTCCTTTTGCACCAACGAATGTGGATCATGCAACAGAACTAGCGGGGCAGATCTCGGAGTTCGTCGATAAACGGAATGTGTTAACTGGGAATAAACCGAGCAGAGATCCTAGCGTGCTGCAGGCAGTTGCAGGTGGGGTTGGGAGGAATGCGAGGAATGCGCCCACACCTACCAGTACCGTTAAGAAAAGGCGCCTTGATCAGAATGTGCGAAGGAGGGAAGCTCGATCTAGGAAGCGTTTAGACTTGGGCAAGGACGCGGTGGAGGTCTATGCGCCTCAAGCACGGGGAAAATCGACGCTGGGTCCCTTAGGCGCCACAGCAGCCTCCGCAGGAGCCTCAGCGGTGGGTTGCCCGGTGCCTGATGGAAGTAAAGCACACTGGAACGACAAGCTCAAGGAGGCTTTCATGAACAAGCCGCATCTTATTGGTGGGGCGCTCTCGAACTTTGTGCGCACCTTACCCGCGGAAGAGAAAGAAGCTGTGCGGCTAAGATTTCTGTCAGAAGAGGATCGCGTAGGAGGAACGATCGTGTCGAGCTTGCGGGCATCGTTCGCCGCTCTAGCTGGCTATGGTTCCAGGCAGAACGCTGCCACGCGCATGGCGGGCGCAGCGATGGTATTTGGCAGAGACGTGGAGGGTGTTGAGGGTGCTGTTGCAAGCATCTTAGCGATAAATGTGAAGGTGGTGAAGGATGGACTCGTTGGGCACCGCAACTTGCTGTTGGGAGCTGCCCTTGGGACAGCGCAACGGCTTAATGCCGGTCTTCTGGCAGGGTTGGTCCTGGAATACCTGCACATGGCCAACCGTGCTATAAGCGCGGAGCTGACCCACAAGATCCAAGCCTTCTGGCTGAGTGCTGGGATCAGTCGGGTGTCCACGTGTAAACGGGACGTGATCCAGCTGCGGCATATTGATGGAAGCGTGGAGAAGGTGTCGAAGCAGTGGTTGGAAATGACACAGTTGGAGGTGTTCCGCAAGTTCAAGAAGAAGTTTCCCGCCGAAAAGATCGAACTCCGATCTTTTGAGACTCGGAAGCCGAGGCAAGTGCAACGACTCACCCGAAGGGACACCATTTCCTGCTGCTGCAGGTACCACGAGGATATGCGGTTGGTGGTGGAGGCGTATGCTCGTTTCCAGGAGGTGGGCCACTCCGGCTGCAAGTGCACGGACGCGTCGTGTTGCCCTCGCGTTGGAGGCCTTCGGGCACGGCTGTCTGCCCGTAAACCATTTCCTGCTTTCCCGGACTTCAAGTGTGGTCGAGTGGAGGTGGGACGGTCAACCTCCGGTTTCACGGCATCGCTGCTGTGTCCAAGACAGCGGTCGAACGGAGAGCACGAGGACCACCACGACATGCCCTGCTTGGAGGGTTCTTGCAAACGGTGCGGGGGGCTGCAAAACTGGTCGTTGTGTCCGGCGGCGGTTTCCAACACTGCCACGCTGGACTGGCACACCTACGAGAACGTTCATATCGGAGTGGACGAGGACGGGAAGAACAAGCACCGGGTGCAGTTCGTCCAAAAGACGACCACTGCTGGTGAGCTGCTTGCAAAACTGCAAGCTCTGCTCCTTGGCCACGCCCCAGGGGAGTCCCCAAATTGTGTGTGTTCGGGCACGTTTGTGCGGAAAGCGGCGGACGGGAGTTGGAGGTTGGAGAAGTTGGTCGGTGTGCCTGCTGCCCAACCGTGTCGGTTTTTGAAGCCGTATGCCTACCACTATTTCATGGCCACGCACTCCATGACAATGTTCAACAAGTGCAAGGCGGGCTTGCCTTTGGGGCACTGCCTCATATTGTTTGACTTCAGCGAGAACCACGCTCTGAACATTCCCAGGGCGATTCAGTCGTTGCACTGGATAGTGAAGCAAGCAACGCTGCTGTGTTGTGTGTTATGGCGGCACGCGGTTGGTTCCGTGGATGGTCAGACTTCCACCGAGGCCAACCCAATAATAGTGAAGGACCTGATCTACCTCATTAGCGACACCTTGCCGCACTCCCACCGAGGTATCCAACATATGAGGAAACTTATCGTCAGTGAGTACTTCGTGAAGAGAGGTATACCTCTCCCCAAATTCATGCATGAGTGGGCGGATGGTAGTGCGGCACAAAACAAATGCGCAACCGCATTTGCCGACGTGGTGGAGAGCGGGCGGGAAGAGTCGGCAGAGTGGCCCCGAGGGCTTGGCATCCCGACACAGCGCAACTTCTTTGAGACGTCACATGCACGAGGCGAGCAAGACGCGATGGGAGTAGCGGTGAAGCATGAGGCGAGCTTGGCGGTGATGTCCACAACCGACAAATGGCATTGTAAAATACTGGACGCCAAAAGCTTGTACGAGTTCTGCATGGAAAGGTTGCAAAAGCCGAAGGATATCGCTCGCGACAGAGGTGTTCAGTTCGGGCAAAGATTTTTCTTTCTGGTTGACGGCAAGGACGTGGGCATCTCTGGACCTGGGTTTGACACGGTTGACCGGACTTTGGCGTTACACTCGGTGCGTGCAGGGGTGGGGTTGTTGGTGGGCTTGAAGCGGGACCGACAATGCTATTGCGATTATTGTTACGCGCAGTGCGCGAAGGCACAACCTGACACGGAGGGTTGCCTGTACCGGAGTCACGTGGACAGCTGGGAGCAGTTCACCTTGACTGAGGCAACCGAATCTGATGCCCGGCGCACCAGAACAAGAGTCGCGGAGGCCCGCGATGACGTGAGTGTGAAGGTTGCACGAGGAAACACTTTTGCAAGGCTGTCGGGGGGCGATCCTAATCACCCCTACTATTTGGTGAAGGCGTTGAGCGAGGTGAAGCAGGTGATCAACGCGGATGGGATGCGAGACGACTACTACTCGCCTGGTGGGGAGGGCGTAAATGCTACACCGGGGGAATTTGTCGTTGAAGGCCGATTCTATGAGTGGGCGGATGAGGAAAGCTGCGAGGAGTACTACATAGACACATCCAAGAAATGTCTGACATATTCGCATCATGTCGTGTGTGTGGAAGTGACAATGACCAGACGCAAATACCGCGGTAAGGAGTTTTATAGGTTGACCGATGCTGAGCACCAGCGCATCCTAGGGTTGTTGTGAAGAAGTATAACTATCACAGCAGGATAGATCACTAGAATCTTAGAACCCAAACAACACCATGCTGAATAGCATCTAGTCTCGGCGTGTTGTGCATAACGCCCAACAGGGCCCACGCAAAATATGCCAACATAACAAGGATTCTGTAATCGATTTGGGTAAATTTCAAATTGCGATTCCCATCAGGAGTGTTTAAGTGATATGTGAAAACCCTCATTTCCACGATTGTGTGCACGCCACACGCGCCGAGTGGCGTGGAACGCCAAAACAGGCCCGCGACAGGCCGTAACAGGCAAAAAAATCGATTTCTGTTGAAATTTGGGCCAAAAAAATATTTTTTCCAAAATTTCAAATTGCGATTCCCATCAGGAGTGCTTAGGTGATATGTGGAAACCCTCATTTCCACGAATATGTGCACTCCACACGCGCGGAGTGGCGTAGAACGCCAAAATAGGCCCGCGACAGGCCGAAATAGGCAAAAAAATCGACTTCTGTTGAAATTTGGGCAAAAAAAATATTTTTTATCAAAATTTCAAATTGCGATTCCCATCAGGAGTGCTTAGTTGATATGTGAAATCCCTCATTTCCACGAATGTGTGCACTCCACACGCGCGGAGTGGCGTAGAACGCCAAAACAGGCCCGCGACAGGCCGAAACAGGCCAAAAAAATCGATTTCTGTTGAAATTTGGGCCAAAAAAATATTTTTTTTCCAAAATTTCAAATTGCGATTCCCATCAGGAGTGCTTAGGTGATATATGAAAACCCTCATTTCCACGAATATGTGCACTCCACACGCGCGGAGTGGCGTAGAACGCCAAAACAGGCCCGCGACAGGCCAAAACATGCCAAAAAACGCGATTTTCGGCCGATTTGGGCCCAAAAAATATTTTTTTTCAAAATTTCAAATTGCGGTGACCATCAGGATTCATTACGTGATATGTGAAACCCCTCAATTCCACGAATCGCTGCACTCCTCACCCGCGTAATGGTGTAGAACGCCAAAACAAGCTAAAAACAACGGTTTTTTGGCGATTTCACCCTGAAAAAATATTTTTTTTTGAATTTTTTTTGCAAAGTCCTTAGAATTCATGCGATTCCACTGCGATCGCAGTCCGATATAGCGATTCCATGGATATCATCGATTATAGATTTCGGCCATCTCACTCGTGCGACCGCTCTCCTGTCAGCCTCGCTCAGCAAGGGGCGGAGTGCTCCCCCTACTGGCTCCGGGACCTATGCCTTGCGACCGGGAGAGGAACTGGCCCCCGCGGCCTCTCCCTCGCCAAAATCTGAACCCCTCTCATGCGCGATGACTGCTAACGTGTTCCCCATAAGCTCCTCGCTTGCACCTGCGTTCTCGAGGGTCTCGAAAGCTTCTTCCCAAATGCACTTCACCCACGCAACCTTCTTCTGCTGGTCGTGCTGCTGCGGACAGTCCTTTGCCAGGTGCTCCTTGGACTTGCACTTCCTACAGCCAGTATAGGTGGACGATCCAGGTAGCTGCCTGCCTTCCACCTCTGCTGGTGCTGTCGGTAGGGCGTAACACTGCTCCATGTGCTCGTCCAGACACTCAAACAGCGCAGCCATTGGGAAGGGGGACTGGTCCCTGGTTGCCTTCAGTCCTGTCGGGTCCCGACGCTCCTGCAGTGTTGCCTGCTCCACATATTTGCGAAGCAGCTCCGCTTCCCACCCAGCTGGTCCTGTCGCCTGATGCAAGTCCACTTTGCCTAGCAGCTTCTTGTGCACTCTCGCATGCAGCTCAGGTGTCAGACCGCTGAGGAAGATGCCGGGTAGAGAGGCTCGGCTAACTGGCCCAGTGACCCCGTGTTTGTGCAGGGACTCCAGCAGCTCAAAGGCTTCCATCAGGGAGTGGTGGAAGGTTCGCGCGTTCCTCCCTGCGTTCCTGCCAGAGGCCTGCCGAGACCGTGACAACATGCTGGGCAGAATGCTAAGGTGAGCGTCGCTGATGCAAGATCGAGCGAGGGTACCGATCAGATCGTCCAGCGTATTCATCTGACCGGTCAGTACCTTCTGGTTTAGTAACCCCTGGACTGATCCTTCCACCCTATCTCTGATGATCAAACGCAATTCTTCAGAGACAGTGGTGACCGTGGCTTCACTCCCCTCGTCGTCCTCGCCCATCTTCTTCGTAGCCAGCGCCCTCTTCACCTGCGGCTCCTTGAAGCAATCTTGCAGCTCCCTCATCAAAAGCTTTAACGGCTGCAGCAGATGACCAGATGACTTCTCACCCGTTGTCTGGTCTAGAGGACACGTGTACGTAGTGATGCGCTCCCTTAGCTTCCGTAAAGTACTCAGGAGTCTGTCCTCTGCCTCCAGCTTCTTCAGCCGTGTCTGCTCCAATCGTGCTGGATCGGTCTCTGACCGTAGTGGGGGTCCACGTTCCTGCTCGGGCGCGTCTCTGCGGGGCGAGGGTCCACGTTCCTGCTCGGGTGCGTCTCTGCGGGACGGAGGGTCTGGATCTGGCGGGGGCTGCCGATCGCTGGTACTCCGCGGCTGAGATTGTGGCGTTGTCACATCGGGCGTGGGAATGATGGGCAGCTGAGCTAAGGCTCCTGTCCAGGGGGGCTTGGTGCACTCCTGACAAAGAGGCACCTGCACACAGGTCCGGTTGGAACCCAGCATCACATCCCAGATTAATCCAGGGGTGACCCGGACCTGGCCCTCGGGCGATCGCAGTAAGCGACCACACCGGACACACCCTGCGCCTTCGGGTACCGTGTGACCTGTGTCGCTTACGAGCTGCATCACTGGGCTGGGCAGGGTCTCGCGAACTCTATGGTTCTTTGCGTGCCCATAACTCACAGCTAAGTTGGAATACTTCGCTGCAATGGCGGTAGCTTCCTCCACCCCCGAGTTGTGCACCCTCACGTGGTCACGGATGCCTTGCTCCACAGTGATAGGAACTGAGGGGTATCTCCACTCCTCCAAGGCTGCTGTCTCCGAGCTCGAAGGTTGTGCTGAGGATACTGAACTCGACACTCCCCCTCCTGTCCCCGAGGTCTGCGCTATGCTGGCTCCAGAATGGTCATGCACCGCCAACTGCCATGCCTCATCCTCACTCAGCGTTGGATGCAAGGCTTTGGTGTGTTCGTACCACACCAAGTCTGTGTCCTTCGGTGTGGGGGAACGCACTGGCAACGGGTGAGGGGTACTCCTCTCCTGCAGCACTGTCCTCTGGGCAGCCATCATAGCTTCCCACCCCTCTTGCTCCCAGTGCACGTCTTCTCCTGCAGCCTTCGCACTGGCTATAGCCCGCTGTCTCTCCGCAGGCAGACACTCGAAGGCCTGGTCTCTAAGCGCCTTGTCCTTCAGCAGGGTTGTTACCGCCATCTCTGGCGTCAGGGGGTGGTTCTCCTCAACCGCTACAGCCCTAGCCTTTCCCTTCTCCTCAGCTGTGAACTTGCTTCGCTTCTTGGGCTTCTTGGACTTCTTCTTCTTCTTCTTGAATCTTCGCCGCCCTCTGCTCCGCTCTTCACTGTCGCCACTGCTGCTGCTGCGGTATCTGCGCCCCCGCTCTGGTGATACTGATTTTTCACTGAACGACGATTCGTTACCGCTGCTGCTGCTGCTGGGGTCGTCCTCAGGGAACCTTTGCTGAGCTGACTGGCTGTTGCTGGGTGCTGCCACCAATGATGCTGACTGATCTGACGGAACTACAGGGAGCACAGCAAACCTGTTGCTCTGAGCAGGATACTCGTCAGGCTCCAAGGCCCGTGCCCGCTCGAAGTTTATTCCAGCAAAGTGCTTGACTGGAAGTCCTCCGTTGTGCCTGAGCGCACCATGCCTTAGCATGCGAGAGTACTCCCTCGAGCTCACCTGTCTCCTCAGATCCTGCAAGTTCTCCACCGTGGCAGCGTATAGCTGCATATGGCCATGCCGGGTGCGAGGTTCGGCGTTGAACCAGCACATGAGGGCCTCCCTCTCCTTTCTGGTTGCTGCCACCAGTTGCAGCCTGACTGGGGTGCTCCTCTGTGACCCAGCACTCTCCCCACTATGGTCACTCCAGAGGGAGTTGACATCCTCCGTCCACCTTAGCACTCTCACCGTCTGGTCTGGCTCCTTTCTGCGGTGGACCCTGCCAAGAACGGCCTGTTCCGACAGCCCTCCTGAATCCTTCGGTTGACGTTTTGTCGAGGGTCGGGATGATGAACTAGCTGCTGGTGCGGAGGTTGAGCTGGCAGTTGCAACTGGGTCCGGGTTGTGGACAGGCAAGTCCCCAGGCTGTAACCCGTGTCTCTCTCTCTCATCTGTCTGATAGAGTGTGTTCCCGCCTGCAATCGAGACCCTTGTGCCTCCAGTGCAGTTACCAATTCTGGACTGGCTAAGTCACCTGTCTCTGACATTGGAGCTGGAGGGTTGCCAGGTGTTGGCAATTGGGGGAACACGTCAGTGTAGCTGGGTTGAGCAACAACATGGTCCGCCGGAGCGGCGCCTGCGTGAGCCGCTGGGGCAGCGCCTGCGTGGGCTGCTGGGACAGCGCCTGCGTGAGCCGCTGGGACAGCGCCTGCGTGAGCGGCTGGGGCGACGCTTGCGTGAGCCGTTGGGGCAGCGCCTGCGTGGGCCGCTGGGACCGCGCCTGCGTGCGCAGCCGGGGTAGCGCCTGCGTGGGCTGCTGGGGCAGCGCCTGCGTGAGCGGCTGGGGTGACGCTGCGTGGGCTGCTGGGGCAGCGCCTGCGTGAGCCGCCGGGGCAGCGTCTGCGTGGGCCGCTGGGACCGCGCCTGCTTGGGCGGCTGGGGCGGCGCTTGCGTGGGCCGCTGGGACAGCGCCTGCTTGGGCGGCTGGGGCAGAACCTGCATGGCCCGCTGAAGCAAGGTTTACTGCTGGCTGTGCTAGTGGCACATCCACAGCAGCTGGAGAGCTAGCTGCTCGTGACGCTCGCTCAGTCGTTGCTTGTGCCAGTCGCCGCAACATCCCGACGCTTGCCGCCCGTTCTTCAGTCGTCGCCCCCCCCCGGCGTTGCCACCGCTACGCTGGCCCCTGTCGCTGGTGTCGCGGAAAATTGGCCAGGGCCTCCGGCGGTCCCTGTTGCCATGGGGACCCGATCCCCCATCGTCTGGCAAGACACCGCAGCGCTGGCCTCCGCTTACTGATTCGCAGAAAATTGGCCAGGGCCTCCGGCGGCCCTTTGCCATGGGGACCCGATCCCCCATCGTCGGGCAAGACACCGCTGCGCTGGCCTCTGTCACTGACGTCGCAGAAAATTGGCCAGGGCCTCCGGCGGCCCCTGTTGCCATGGGGACCCAATCCCCCATCTTTGGGCAAGAAGTGATAGGCGCAGGTCCCGAGGCCAATAACGCAGACAAAATCGCTGGGTCAGGAGCACCGCCCTGCGTGACGTCAGTAAAGAACACTGCAGGAGATACTGCGCAGGAACCAGCGCTGAGCTGTGAAGCCGGCAGCAAGGGTCCTACTGGTGTCGGTTCTCCTCCCCCCCCCTCAGGGCTGGTAGATCCTGCAGGGTTAACAGGGCCCGGGTGCAAGGGTGCCTGTCCAGGTGCGGCAAGGAAAGCAGGCGTAGAGGA
This sequence comes from Cymbomonas tetramitiformis, assembly GCA_001247695.2. Lineage (NCBI taxonomy): Eukaryota > Viridiplantae > Chlorophyta > Pyramimonadophyceae > Pyramimonadales > Pyramimonadaceae > Cymbomonas > Cymbomonas tetramitiformis. Next base: position 9,822 of record LGRX02003555.1, read on the forward strand.
AGGCTGCACCGGTTCAGGTGTGAGGGCACCGAAGGGAACCGGTGACACGGGTCTCACTGCAACGGGGGCAGCCGGCACCTGCGTTTGCCATAGCGATCTCGGCTGCAGTTGGTGCTGGTGCGGTTGCTGTTGGTGCCAAAGCAATTGTCGCTGCAATTCCAATTGTCGCTGATGTTGCACGAACTGCTGAAATTCCAGCTGCTGCGACGTCTGCGGTTGCAATTGCGCCTGGCTCACAAATTGTTGTTGAAAAATCTGCTGCTGGGGCGTCTGCGGTTGCAATTGCGGCTGGCTCACAAATTGCTGTTGTTGAAAACTCTGCTGCTGCGGCGTCATCATTAACCCCGCGTCGAAAACAGCTTACGGAGGGTACGCAGCGAATTGTGCAGGGTTGTCGTACGGAAATTGCGGAAACCCAGCTGATTGCGGTACGAGCGACGGCGGAACCCCGAAATGGGCGCCCAAATTTGACACCGCTGATACAAATGGCGTCCCTAGCTGCGGAGAAGCATCCGTACCAGCGACGGGCAGATACGCCCCAGAGCTACTTAAATTGTCGTCGTTCATCATTGCTGCGCCGCGCCAGCTGACGCGTTTCGGCGATAAATTCCGGTCAGAATACGATCGATTACCGTTGAAACAGCTGGCAAATTAAAATTGTGCGGAAAGGTCGCCCGGAAAAGAAGATTTCTCGCACACCGAAACGCTGCTGCCGTTGATTACTTCTCTAGCTTTGCGCACGGAAACGGCAGCAAGCTAGAGCCACAGACAGACGTCGATTCACACACGAAGTTGCCGCGGAAGGACAATTTGTGCGGAAAGATCACCGTTCGAAGCAGAAAAACACCAAAATACGGTGCAGAGTTCGTCGTCCAATTGCTGTCGTACGGCTGTGTCGGTACGGATTGTCACGGGCGCCTGCCTCGTTGAAAATTTGTTGAATCAAGTCAAAATTCCAGCGTCGCGCGAAGAATCCTTCGGAAAGGTCGCTCAGAGAAGGAAAATTGGACAAGCGGCAAGCTGTGTAGTCGTCATTATGTCGGCACAGTGTCGATACTTTTTGTAGATAGGGCGTTGAGCCTGAGACCGCCGTGGATTCTAGGATTCCCGATGTTTCTTTCAGTGAGAAGGGTGTTGGCGACAGCGTGGTTCTTTTGAGTTCGAGATCTGTTTCCTGCTAGGTTACTACCAATAGGCCCTCGCCTAGTAGCCCTAGGGCGAGTAGCGCGCACGCACAGGCCCCTCCTGTGCGTCGCGAAGTGCACTATCATCAACACCACCATCCTACGCCTGATTATATGGGCTCTGGTCAGCGACAGTTTGATGCTTTTGACAGTAGTGAAGAGGAAGATGAATCGGACTACCCACTCGGGTACTACGACGATTCTGACGACAGTTGTGAGGTAGAGGAGGAGCGCTATGGCCACTTGGCCGCTCCGCATTTTTCGAACGATCGACTGGAACAGGAATTCGAGTTGGGCACAGGTTCCCAACCACATTCTTATGGCGGAGTTTTGGAGCCCCCACTTGGGGAGGACTTTTTACCGCAAATCTATTCCAATGATGTAGATAATTCTCTTGTGGTGCCTCTCCCAGAGCACGCAGAAGAGCATTTCGAAAACGATAATTTTCCGGAAGCAGCTTTCGCTGAAGGAGAAGAGCACGATGATGATTACACCCAAGAGGAGTGGGCAGCCTGGGGCGCAGGGGCTTACGACTCTATCTCACGAGTATGGTGGTGCGTCAGAGGAGTTCGCTGAGCATTTTGACGAGTATGTTGACGACGAGTACTACTCCGATGATTATTGATTTCTTTTCATTGACCGGCGGGGCGTTACTTGGGAGCCAGCCACTTGCTGTAGTTGAGATTGGATGTTCATTTTGGCATCTTATTTTACTATCCTAGCCACTTGCGAGCAGCGTTTGTTTTTTTCATGGCACGTAATCCATGGGCGGAGATCCCTTTTCAGAGTGCGAAGACGACAATGCTACATCGACCGGCAGGGTTTTCTTAATTTTAGCTGCCTAATCCAACATGCAGACCGGCGGTTTCTTACGTGCGTTACCCAGCCACTTGCAGGCAAAGAAAATTTGTGATCGGAGATGTATTATTATTTTTTATCTCGTTGCTCACAGCTCATCCTCGCATGTACTTTATGCTTTGGCACTCAACCACATCTTGAGACCTAGCTAGCTCCTAGAGTTGACAACTTACATTTCTTTCAGTAAACTCTAGTAGCTAGGGTGGTGTGTTGTCACAAGCTGTGCACCTCAAATGAGGTGGTGTGCTGGAAATGACAGCCTGACTAGTTCGTACAGTCAGGTGTCATACCCAATTTGTCATTCTCGGTGTACAGCTAGTGACCTAGACTCAGTATTTATGTCCATCTATACGAGTCTAGTGATCCGTTGTTTCACCGTCGGCAGCGGGTCCCCACTGCCTGTTCAGCTGTTTCTAGCATAGCATGCAGTCCTTATAGGAAGCAGCTGTTACATTTTTAGGGTTACAGCCCTACAGTCCTTGGGTTGTAGCCCTGCAGTTTTTTTGGGTTGTTGCCCTGCAGTTTTTTTGGGTTGTTGCCCTGCAGTTTTTGGGTTGCTGCCCGAAATATTATCATGTCCGTGGTGATTACAGCATGATGTATTTATGCCAAACATGAAGTGTATCCAATATTTATGTGGCATTTTAGGGCATATCACGTTACAGTAGCCCATATCCCCTACAATGTGTTTAGGGTGTTACTTGGTATCAGTAACTTTAAAATAGGTAAAATTAAAGCAGTATAAATATTTTGCAAACATTTTTTAGCGAAACTGCATTTAATTGCACACTGTACGTTACGTGGTTTGCAGGAGGTATTTTATACCCCTGACACACACATTTAATTTTAGGGGTGTTACAGGGTGTTACATCTGCTGCATAAATCAGGGAATATTTGTTGATAGATAAATAATCACATCAGCAAAAAAAATTAACCTGTTTTTTTCATTTTGAAATCATGCGTGGAGCATTTTTACGCATGGTTTCACAGCCGATATGCACACTCCCATATATTACACATCTAATATATAGGGTGTTACACGATATATGACCATGGTCATTATGATTTTCTGATACCTTAATAGGTATAAAATCATAATATCAAATAAAATAGGGTCGAAATTTCAATTTTGAAATCTATCGCAAACGAATTTCAAGAATTTTGCCCCTTTTTTGGCTATTTATCGTTTTCCATAGCAATATATCTCTGTGTGTGTGTAAGCTGCAGAGTACAGACGTACTGCAACTTACTTCACCTTTGCACATGACAAATTTCATGGCATTAAAGTGAATATCTCTGTATGTCAACATCTGTGGTTGAGCATATTTATGGGTTTTACTGATTTGAAACCCATGGAAGTAAATGTACTTCCTGCTAATATTTAAGGTGTACCAACTATAAGCGGATTATCCACTTTAGTGATAACTTGTCAACCTACGATATGTTTGAGCATATGACTGTGCTCTAAGATATATCAAAATGATATCTCTGCACTTTAAACATATCTGGATATCGCTTGATAATAATCAAAGCAGTTTAACACAACACATATATATATGTGTGTGGGTGTACACAACAACCTATGTCAGCTCATATGTGTATGTACTGATCTGGTAAGGTACATGCTTTTGTGCTGATCAATAGTGAATCATTTGTCAGAATGCAGTATAGTGGTTGTTGTTGCTCCAACGATATCTGAGAGTGGATGGACTGTGCTCAACAGTTACCAGCTGTTATAATGAGCACAGTATTCTGCCTTCGGGTCTGGAGATATCTCCATCCAGCCCTACAGCATGTTGCCTTATCCTGTTCCCATATCTATCGCCATCTTTGACATTCCACACGCACATGTGTTTGTGGAATGTTATCCATATTATCATGCACACAACGGACAATATAGATGATCAATTCACTCTGAGTCAGTGAATGTCATCACATACCGTAAATGTCAGTGTAGTGCAATGTGCAGTACTTATTGATTAGTACTTTTGCCAGTGTGTGTGTGTGTGTTCACTTTTCACACTTACAGGAAGATAACTTTTGGTATTACAATATTCCCAGATAGTGTTCATGCAGGAGGGTTTCAGCATACCATGTGCTGAATGAATCTAGCATGATATATATCAGGTTAAGAGTTATTGTAATCCCGGTATAATCTCATTCACAATAATGAGTTGCTGGTTGATTTTACATGTAGCTCTGGTGAGTATTCCTTCCAGTAATCCACCATAGAACGATATGTGATCCGAAGAGCATCTCGGCTCCACCGGGACACAACGAGCTAATTATGATGTTAAGACTACTTTCAGGCACCTTATGCTAACATGGTTCTAATATAACCTAGCATTCACTGCAATATGCTCGTGCAATGTTCAATGTACTGCGATATGATGCTAGTGTACCAGTTGCTAACGTGACCAAACTGGTATATAGATACCACAGCTGATATCGTGATCAAGCTGCTTTTGTGATGCATGCATAGTTTACAATATTGCCTCACTCAGTATAAAATGTATACATGGTGTAATGCTGCATGTACTCACTATGTGCTGCATGATTGTCGGTGAATGCTACAAGTGGAGTATTAGTGCATGTGTGTGTGTGTGTGTGTGTGTTGCAATCATCGCAATCTCAGTACACACATATCTTGCACACTATATTGCAAATAAGCATACAATTCTGATGATTAGAAATATCTCTGCAGTCATCAAGACATAGTGTGAATTGCTGCAGTATGGTGATCATGCGTCCACTGCAGTATGGTGATCATGCGTCCACTGCAGTATGGTGATCATGCGTCCATCATGCGTCCATCCAAAGTATCCCTGCGAGTATACAATTATTCTGCAGAGGATATTGACGCGCGTAACACATATTGTATGTCTCGCTGCATGTAGACGCGTCAGGAATCATGCGCCCTAAAATCGTGCGTCCATTGCATCCGATGAAATCATGACAGGCGCACATCGCGCTGACGAGCTAAAATCATCGTAAGTGCGCTTTATTGTGAACGATTCGTGCGGATCATTAGCGAAAATCGATGTCGCCAATTATTTTGCAAAGTATATCATCGTCGCTGGTGTACGTCGCATGAATGAATGCGAGCGCGCTGTTAAACGAATTTTCGTGCGTCCAGTCTCAGTTGATATGAATCATAAGTACTGACGAGCATTTTTCGTTCGCGCATCTGCATCTCACATATCGTACCAACCCTGCGAATTTTGACATCATATGTATGCGATCCGTTCACCGTGCGCACACCTTGTCGCTTATAGTATTAAGACGATTTTTTCTGCGAATGCTGTCAGCTGCGAATATGTTCGCGATGATAAATCCTCGCGCAATCCGTGTGCTGTCGATATTCAAGCGTATGTTATTATTCGATTTGCAGATATTCAATATCACTGCGAGCGTTGTCACTTATGCGCAAACTTGCAACCTGCGAACAATACGATATATACTATGTCTGACACTGCACTCACTTGAGTTCTCGTTATCGTGCCTTGACGAGTTTAGAATACCATCTATTAGGGCTGATAAGCGAGCCCTTAGTATATCAATGATAAGCTGATGTTTATTGAACAGTAAACACGCATGCAACGTATGAGCGGGTGATGAGTGCAGGCTTCAACAGAAGATACTGCTCTAGCTCAATGCTAGCTCATATACCAGATGTCTCCTATCGCATAGATAATACCGCCATTGGGTTGTGAACCCGAGACATTGTTTGAACGACCAGTATAGGCAGAACGAATGATGCGTTCGCCCTAATATACTGCGCATGCTTGTTCCGCACATGCTAGAAGCGAAGATGATTTGTTGTTTGTACTTCAAGATTGTATCTTGCGTTGCCATTGTGTCTTCGAGTTCGACGTACGAACTCTCGATGACAGGTATCATTCAAGTCTTTCCTTGAATAAATGACAGATGATGTGACGTATCATCTCGATGACATGTACAGTCATAGTCGACCGTATTGACGACTGTCTGACGACTGTCTGTCATTATAATATATGACATGACATGACATGACATGGTATGACATGTATGACAGGTATGACACGTATGACATGTATGACACATGCGTCATCGGTCATAACCTTGACAAGGAAGGTGGTCATGTGGGTCTCACAAAACTTCATATCCCGTAGTCTCACCTTCTCCGCACAGTCATACCGCCAAAAGCCTGTCCACATGCCCAGACCCAGTGTAGCAAACATCTCCCGAGTGACCCCTCCCAGCATCAACCAGCAACGGGCACCACTCTGCACGAATGCAAACTGCTGGATTTGGCACAGTGACACCTAAAATATGTCACCTGCCTCATCCTAGAGTAGTCTGGGTGACCGTCACTCGTAGGCCGAAACCTGATCCATGAACTTAAAGTCAGGTATATGTTTATCTCTTTTATGCTGGAACAGTCACACCGCTTGCTTTGTGACTCTTCCTATAGTAGTGTGTATGACTGTCACCCGAACCCGAACCCTAACTGCTTATGCCCGTTATATCGGGTTAACTTATCAACTTTATTACATTCTGAGAAAACCTATCACTGAGTGTATATATCCCGAGTCCTAGGGGTATATCCAACAGGTTTGGCCCCACGCACTCTTTATTTAGACACTGCGAATTTTAGCCATGTCTGGCTAAACAACGACGCTTGAGATGGAGTGAGGGGTTCCACTAGAGGCGCGGCGGAGCGGTATGGCCTAGCTACTGCCTGGTTGATTGGATTTACGGGAAGCTTGTGCACGAGGCGGACTCATTTTCCTCGCTTCGCGTTGGTTGACGTTGGAAATTTTGGTCGGATCCGACACCACTTTCCTTGGCCGCGTCACTCTGCATCCACATGCACGTGGGGAGATCTTTGCGCCGCAGCTTTTCCGTGTCTTCCTCGACAACCGCATTACGACTTTTGGCCGCCGCCCCTTCCGCACCTCGTCCGATTTACCCTCGCTTCGTCTCTACAGTCTCTTTCACCATGGTTGCGACTAGATTGACCTCAAGTATGGCGTCTCGCCGACGCTCTTTAGCTACGATTTTCGACTCCGCTGCGGCACATAATTCCGTCACGCCGGCTACGCCGGCACCCGCTGGTGCTCCAGCTGCGAACTCCGCACAAGCCGTATTCTTGGCGAGTGTTCGCTCGCTCACGCGTGAGCGCTTCGACGAGAGCGTGGCGAAGCACGTCATCCGAAAATGCTTTCCAGACAAGCATGCCCGATTTACGGGTACGGAGTCGAACGCTCAGGTGCTCCTCTCCAAGCTGGTGCCTGTCCTCCAGGAGGCATTCGAGGCCGAGGACGCACTGTTTGCCCCTATGTTCGACTTGGAGGACTCCACGTTGGCCGTGCGGCCCGAGGCCAACAAGCTCCTCTTCTCAACTCTCGAGCTCATCGTGCCCCCCGCCTCTCCGGCAGGTGACTGGCTCGAGGCGTCTGCGACCTTGCACCCTCTGGACGGCAAGCGAGCCCTGCTGGAGCTCGCACGGCGTCTCCTAGACTCCGGTGCACCCTTCCAGGGGACATCGGATCTCCTTGGCGTCCGCTTTAAGGCCCACGCCGATCCGTCCGAGTCCATCACGGAACTCAACGCGGCCTTACGGTCCGCCAAGAGGCGCAACACCCTTGACGATGACGAGGTGAAGGAACTCTTCCTCGCCGCGGTGGACCCTGCTTTCTACGCGCCGGTGGTGTCCGGAAATAATGCTGTCCGGAGCGAGCAAAGCTCGCTCCGGGAAAACCTGGAAATCGGGTTGGAAAACCTGGAAATTGGGCCCGGCAGGGCCCAGGCGGCCTGGCAATGCCTAGACGGGCCCGTCAGGGCCCGGCAGGGCCCTCCAAACCTGGAAATTGGGTTGGAAAACTTGGAAATTCGTTGGGCCCGGCAGGGCCCAGGCGGCCTGGCAGTGCCTAGACGGGCCCGGCAGGGCCCTCCAAACCTTGAAATCGACCCGGCAGGGCCCGTATAGAACCTGGAAATCGGGCCCGGGCCGATATGACGTGTCACAAGAAACATATTTTCGTGTTTGGGACATCCGACGGACGACACGCGACGGCACCGCTATCGGAATGTAGCGTACTATGAGCAGGGGAGGTATGCAAAGTGGTACCTTGCTTCTGGCACAGTTGTTATGCAAGATCTCTTAACGAATCCTGAGTTCTACACAGATGTGCACGATTGGGTATTTTTGTTCCAGCACTGTGCCTTGAAAACACAGAATGAGGCGGTCGTGGAGAGTCAAGGTTCATGCGTTGATAAGCACGCAGCAGGGCAAAGGCATTTGACTCAAGAGGCTTTGATCATGGAGACTTTCGTCCACTGGAATGGTCCAGCACCCCAACACTCAGACGCGCTCTTAAAGGATGCGTTGGATCATCATTTCCAAGGGAAGAAGTGGCACTTTACACCCACAGATTCTCGAGCCAAATCGAATATAGTTTCAGAGGTGGTTGATCGACTTGTTAAGGTTGAGAGCAAGTTCTCATTTATGGAGTAGAAACTATCATCATAGTTCAACAGTATAATCTTTAATTTACATTTTATGGACTCGAGATATAATGTATTGCCATCATTGCTTTATAGTAATATGGCAAAGGGCCAAAAGTGCACTAAAAACGAGAGGGAATATTCTTGAGTACATGAATGTGTTAAATAATCTATTAAGAAACTGCATGATTTGGGGAAAAGAATATTCTTTTTTTTTCAAAAAATTCGCCTGCGGCGGGCATTTTCTTGGAAATTTCCGACCGGCTCGCTCGGCAATCAGCATTATATGCAGGTAGGGGTATGGCCTAGCTACTGCCTGGTTGATTGGATTTACGGGAAGCTTGTGCACGAGGCGGACTCATTTTCCTCGCTTCGCGTTGGTTGACGTTGGATATTTTGGTCGGATCCGACACCACTTTCCTTGGCCGCGTCACTCTGCATCCACATGCACGTGGGGAGATCTTTGCGCCGCAGCTTTTCCGTGTTTTCCTCGACAACCGCATTACGACTTTTGGCCGCCGCCCCTTCCGCACCTCGTCCGATTTACCCTCGCTTCGTCTCTACAGTCTCTTTCACCATGGTTGCGACTAGATTGACCTCAAGTATGGCGTCTCGCCGACGCTCTTTAGCTACGATTTTCGACTCCGCTGCGGCACATAATTCCGTCACGCCGGCTACGCCGGCACCCGCTGGTGCTCCAGCTGCGAACTCCGCACAAGCCGTATTCTTGGCGAGTGTTCGCTCGCTCACGCGTGAGCGCTTCGACGAGAGCGTGGCGAAGCACGTCATCCGAAAATGCTTTCCAGACAAGCATGCCCGATTTACGGGTACGGAGTCGAACGCTCAGGTGCTCCTCTCCAAGCTGGTGCCTGTCCTCCAGGAGGCATTCGAGGCCGAGGACGCACTGTTTGCCCCTATGTTCGACTTGGAGGACTCCACGTTGGCCGTGCGGCCCGAGGCCAACAAGCTCCTCTTCTCAACTCTCGAGCTCATCGTGCCCCCCGCCTCTCCGGCAGGTGACTGGCTCGAGGCGTCTGCGACCTTGCACCCTCTGGACGGCAAGCGAGCCCTGCTGGAGCTCGCACGGCGTCTCCTAGACTCCGGTGCACCCTTCCAGGGGACATCGGATCTCCTTGGCGTCCGCTTTAAGGCCCACGCCGATCCGTCCGAGTCCATCACGGAACTCAACGCGGCCTTACGGTCCGCCAAGAGGCGCAACACCCTTGACGATGACGAGGTGAAGGAACTCTTCCTCGCCGCGGTGGACCCTGCTTTCTACGCGCCGGTGGTGTCGAGGCTCTTCACCCACCAGCAGCGAGCGGCCGTGGACCTTCTTACCATTCAGCAATGGGTACTCGAGTGCTACGCCCGACACGTCGCAGCCGGTACGCACACTGCCTCGTTCGCTCTGTCCGCAGCGGCCGTGGCCACTGACGGCGACACCTCGCAGCTGTCCGACCTCACGACCATCATCCTCGACGTGAAGCGGCAGCTGAAGGTCCTCACGGACAAGGTCAACGGGCGGGGTTTTACCCCGCGGGCGGACAAGAACAAGATCGGCAACGGGGGAGGCGGCTCCGGTGTTCGTTTTGCGGCAGGTGACCTCCCGACGGGAGGGAACTGGCCGCAGTCGCAGGTGAGGAAGCGCGTTGCCTTTCGCAAAGGCAGCGGCGACTTCATTCCATTCTGCCAGAATTCCGCGTGCAAGAAGGACGAAGCCCGCCACTGGCACCGCGACTGCCCGAACGGCGGCAAGCACGGCGCTGGGGGAAGCTTCCACAGCTTCTCCCTCGGTGACATCGAGAACGACTTGCTGGCGGAACAGTTTCAGACGGCCATGGACGAGCACGACGGCGAGCGGTTCGATGCGCTCTGCCTTCTGGCGGGGGGCAAGCCGGAGATGCTCGACGGCGTTTCGGCGTGTTCCTTCGGGATCGCGCCGGGGCGGGAAGACGGTGCGTTGCAGGAATTACTGCCCTACTGCCAGCCTGCCACCCACATGGGCGGCTTCACGGTCGGTGGTGTCGGGAACGGGAACTCGGCAGCCGCTTGCACGCATGTCCGGGAGGACCCACCGCCGGCTCCACCGCCGGCGGCAATCGAGCATGTTTACACGGACGAGTCGGAAGCGTCCGACACCGGTGACATGATGCCGGTGGACCCCATGCACGCGCACGAGCCCGACCTCTGCTTTGCGGACAAGATCGCACGGATGGGGGGACTCTCGATCACGGCTGCGGGCAAGGACTTCGCGATGCGGTACATGCACGCCGAGTCGGAGACCGACTCTTGCGACGGCGACGTGGACGACTCGGCAGGGTGTGACTTTGTTGACGGTGGGGATGCGGTCCCGCGCCCTACAACATCTCGTCCGGGATGCGGTGCACCGCCTTGGGGGTTTGCCCGCTCTTCGGCGATTGCGGTAATGCTTTGTGCGTTCTTTTGTGTATGCGCCACCGCGGCGCCACTCACGGCTGCCGCCCCTGGCGAGGCATGTGCACCGGACCACACCGGCCTGGAGGTCGGTGGTGCTGCTGAGACAACCGACAACGAGCCTGCATTCTCTTTTGCGGTGCCGACTGCTATTCCGCCGCGTCGGCAGACGCGGTATCGGGAGCTGCGACAGGGATTCCACACTCTCCGCAATGTCCCGCGACCGCCATGGCTGTATAATCCCGACCCTGATTATGTTCCACAGTCACCACCTTACCCGCCACCGCCGTACTCGTCCGATGACGAGGAGCAGAGCTCTGGAGACCAAGCGGCTGTGCGTGACGATCGGCAAAATTCGGATTCCTTTTCTGGCTCTACGAATGATTCAATCACGGCATCGACATCTTCAATTCACGGCACCATGATTGTGCTGCGGGCCGGCACAACAGTGCCACCGCCAGCTAGTGGCTAGGAAGTTAATCATGCCGCTCCTGCACAGTGAGATTGACCGTAGCTGTATGTGCAGAGGGGTCCGATCACGGACCGGTTTCAGATTTGCAACTCTTGATTGGGAACAGCCCTGCCAGAAAGGACAGGCCTTCCCTTAGCACTCAATTTCCACCGTTCTAGATGGTGTTTGTTCACAGGTTTCACCTTCGGTTAGCCAGTCACCACCCTAGGTGGTGTGCTGGAACAGTCACACCGCTTGCTTTGTGACTCTTCCTATAGTAGTGTGTATGACTGTCACCCGAACCCGAACCCTAACTGCTTATGCCCGTTATATCGGGTTAACTTATCAACTTTATTACATTCTGAGAAAACCTATCACTGAGTGTATATATCCCGAGTCCTAGGGGTATATCCAACATTTTATCTTATCAATCCGACCGTTCTGATATCGAAACCCTATATTGGGGTATAACGACAAATAGATATATATCGGCCCTGTATATCTAGCACAAACTCCAGCGGCTCCTTCCTGTTGAGCCGCCTGTCCCCCAACCTCCTGTGAGCTAGCTGCCTCCCGTACCGCGGCCACCAGCCGATGAGAAGTGGGGTTCCGGTCCGCCGGGACCAGCGCCAAGTCATGAGCAGTGAAGACCATAGCCGAAGCGGTCTTCACCACAGAGAACGTCCTGGCCGCATTGGCTATGTACTGCAAGTATATAGCCACCGTGACCGGGTCGGCAGGAACAGGCACCCTGGGCGGGTCACGGTCCTGACAGAAGGCCTGGTACCGCACGAACACCCGAGAGTAGCCCCGCATGGTGCTAGCCTCACTGGTGCCAGACACCGCCAACGAATAAGAACAACCTATAGACGCAGAAAGACGGCGCATACATGGCCCTATCTCCGCTGGACGAATACGGACAATTCCGAGTTAACCGCTCGACGCTCGAGACGCGTTTTGCCCTAAGAGACTCCGACAACGTGTACACTGACGCTAGAAAAGATAGACCGACGACCCTTAAAAGAACTTAAAAGACTTGCAGTAGTCTTATCGTGTCTTAGAAAAGCAACATGACGAAGGAGTGCTTGCGTACTCCAAAAGCTTAAACGAAAAGATTTTTTCGAGTTTGTTGCTGCCATTTGAGATACTGTATATACTAGTCTGTTTTCTGCCTTCGCTGTCCTTTTCTAACTCTACAGAAACTCTATCTCTAATACTAAAATCGTGCTCTGCCCGACCGTGTTTTGCCCGATGACCGAATGACAGATTAAATCTAACGGTATCGAAATCCGAATTCATAATTCGAACGAACTAGATTTAAATAAGTGTATAAATATGCATCACCTGGACTTATCGCGATATTCGAGAGATTGGAGAGAGGTGAATCTGAATGATATTCGAGTTTCGAGATGGAGACCCCACGCAAAAATTTGTTCGAGATGCAGACCATCTGCAAAAAAAGAATTCGAGATGGAGACCCCGCGCCAAAAACTGTTCGAGATGGGAACCCCGCGCCGAAAAATTGTTCGAGATGGAGACCCCGCGCAAAAATTGTTGGAGGTGGAGACCATTCGCAAAAAATAATTCGAGATGGAGACCCCGCGGAAAAAAAATGTTCGAGGTGGAGACCATTCGCAAAAAAGGAATTCGAGATGGAGACCTCCCGCAAACAGAAATTCGAGATGGAGACCCCGCGCACAAAATTGTTTCGAGGTGGTAATAACACCGCGCAACAAAATGTTCGAGATGGAGACCCCGCGAAAAAATTGTTCGAGATGGAGACCCCGCGCAAAAACTTGTTTCGAGGTGGTGACCCTG